>CAJPEX010003016.1:0-32791 GCA_905338405.1 Notodromas monacha | reverse complement strand
CATGTTGCTTCGGTACCAGTCCCTCTTCCACCTTGCCACTTCACAATTATAACTTACAAATGTTTTCTCAAAAATGAAAGAAACAATGAAAAATTAATGAAAATGAAGGTGAAGATACTGTATATGCGAAGGTCTTCTTTTTGCTATTTATAATTTGTCCGTTTCATATTGTCCCAATATCTAAATGACTCTTTCTCCAATTGCCCCTCTCTTAATGACTCTCTCAAATTGTCAAGTCTCGAATTTTCTGTCTCAAATCGTCCGTATCCCATCCCGGACCCGGAGAGATGTCCTCTTTGAGGGTATCAATCGACTGATGATAAAATGTTTAAAAAATTTCTAAAACAACTCAAGTCATACCTTCGGAATCTTGGTTAGACTCAAGAGGTGGCTGAAGCATTCCATCACGCTGAATCTTCAAGTAAAATCGATAAGCTCGACCGATTCCATAACCACAGGACGACGTAACCAAGGTTAACAAGACGATCAACACCGGGTGCTGCAAAGATTAATTCAAAAAGTGAAACACCACGACAAGCGAAAGAATAACCTTTGAGTTGAAAATCACTATTTAGAATCAAATAGAAATGAAAAATAACTTCCTGCGTCAGCAGATAGCCTTCTTTCGCTAAAAAAAAATAACCCCTCGGAGGAACGATTTCCCGGAAAATTCATAAGACCTTATTACTCGGTGAATATTCGGAACTAAATTCACGGAAACGAGGAAACGAAATACGGGGTTCCGTTATACAATAAAACCCCAAGGATTGTGCTCATTTCACCTGTTGTTATCTTTTTATAAATTTAGTGAACCGTGCTCAAGCACTTGAAAATGGTTTTCGACGATTTCTTCACGATTTTGCGCTCCAAATGTCAACAAACTAAATTAATATTTTGAGTTTGCCGTGGATCTATGAACTCCAACATTCTTCCGGCTCCTCAAAGTTTTGCTCGTTTTAATCAATTTGTGGATCACAGCGTACGAAAACAGATGACAAATATTACTTTCAAGGACGGAGACGCAGCAAGAGTCCAGTCAGCAACAGCGATAATGGCCCCGAAAATCAGACCGACTCCAGTGCATAACCAAGGATCAAGTTTTTCACCTGCAGAAAGAAAACCCAAGTCATTTCACACGAAACTCATTCCTCGAAAGCAAAAAAAAAATTACAATTCTTCCATCAACTTTACTTGTCCCTGTTCAACATGGACAGGAAAAATGAGCGTGTATAAAACTCCACACACGACTTTGAGGAACAAAACAAGAAAATGATTTTGCTGTCCTCTGATATTTCATGCTGTACGTATACTGTACAAACTTTTTAAAATCGTTTACACACAAGTTTTATAAAATCTAGAAAGAAATTTTGAACGTTCCTAGAGAACTACTTTATTCACCACAACATGGTAACACATTACTGCGAAGCATCTCAGATAATCGACTTATCACTGGGTACGTAGGATCAAGTCCATTAACCGAGACACCACGACTATATTTCATGTCAAGAAAAGAAAATGGCATCAGAAATAAACACATTTTTCTCTCGAAGTGCATAACAGCTTCCGAACTGGTTAAAAACCTGTTTCCAAGCATCCCTAAAAAGTCCGTTTGTCTAATTTTTGTTACTGCTCAGTCACTATGTTAGACGACGGGTCTAAAAAATATGTTCTTGGATTCAAATTTGAACCGGTACCCGACTGACTCGAAAAGCGAATATTTTTCAGGAAAGACATTCTATTGGCACAAGAAAAAAAACATTCAGCTCTATTCAACATGCTTTTCAGAAAATGTTTGCAAAAGTCACCTGGAAAGCTTTCTGATCATTCAAAAGATGAGGCGCCCATCTCGCAGATCTATTTTTTTGCGTACCCCAGCTTTCCCGTCAGATACCTTAGAATAGCCATGGCAATAGTACCAAGGGTTGCCGCCATTTATTGATTATTAATTCCATCCTTTTCATTACCAGTCGCCACTTGGGATGAGAATGTGGCGACTGCTGATAAAAATAGCGGAATAACCTTGGAAGACCTGGCGACAACGATTGGAATTATTGCCATGTCAATTTCAAAAATTCTGAAGGAGAGAGCTGGGGTACCCAAAAATTTAAAAAAAATCAGCGAGATCGAAAAGCTGCCAGGCTAAATTTTTCACAAAATACGTCAAACAGAGATTAATTTCTTTCTTTTGCCAAAGAATGTTTTTTTTCTGGACAAAAATTCTTCTTCCGCTCAATCATACGCCATTTCAATTACTATCCCGAAAACTTTTGCCCGACCCCTCGCACAATAAAAGTTATAATCAAAGTTGACCTTTATCTCCATCAGTACCCGCTCGGAATAATAAGTGACTCACGTTGCCGGAAGGAATCCAAGGCAAGCTTGGCTTTCGTCATCGACACAAAAACCGTCCGATCATTGGGCTGCAACAAAAATGCCACTTGGTACGACAACAACGCGTCCGAAAAACGTCCCGCGGCAAATTGCACGTCTCCTCGACGACAGTAGCCAAGAGAGCATTGGGGACTCAATGCAATCGACTTTTCGGCATCCAATAACGCGTAACAGTACTGATCCGTTCGCATGTACGCCAACGAACGACTGAAATACAGACTGGGGTCTTTCTGGTTCTCTCGGATGGCCGCAGTGTATAACCTGATGGCTTCTTTGAAGTCTTCCTTTTCGAAGGATTCGTCAGCCTGCAGTCTGAGATCTTCCGCTTGCTGCTTATTTGCCATTTCGCGATCATAGGCTTATCTGCGAAGAAACCAGGGGGAAAAATCGTTGGAATGCGAGAAACGCTTTCTCAAATTCATCGATTAAATTTGGCTTCCGAAAATCACGATCCAAGCGATTGAGGGTCGTCTGTTTTCTGAGCAACGTGAAGTTTTCAAACAAGTAAACTGGGGATCGTACGAATCATGATCTGCTGAAGTGGAATAATTACTTTGGTTCATTTTCTATTTTTCCAGACAAAAGAGATACAATCGAACATCTTTTATTCGAAATTCGAACGACCACAAAAATAAATCGAGTTGGGGCCACTTCATGTTAGAGAAACTATCAATTTTCGTACCGGAAAAGGAAGAAGAATCACAGGAAATTGTAAATTGTTGATATTCTGGGTCTTGAATTGCTTTNGCTAACTCAAATGAGTCGACAGGATGCTGAAGTTGAATTTCAAGGCAAGGGTTTATGTGCCCAATTAGAGTTTCACTTCCGTCCAAAACGCATCGAATAACATTTTCTATTGCTTTTCTCTTTCCTGTGTCAATAAAACAATAGCCAAAAGGTCTCCCGAAAATTCAACGTATGGAGGTTCGGGGGGAATGCCTTCATATGGTTTCTAACGCATTGTTTCCAAGGGAATTCAGACAGGTACTTCAAAAACATTGACAATGAGGTTTGATTGATCGAATTTCAACCGTACACGACTACTGCATCAACTTAAGATTTATCATTATTTCAGGCAAGGTCGAGTGTCACTGGCACATTCGCAAACACGACTAACGTTTTCCATGGTGATTTCTCAATTTCCTGAAAAGGATTTTCAAAATTTAAACAAATAACAAATTTTAAAAGAAAAATTGGAAGAACTTTTTCCTACAATGCACGGAATTCTGACAACCCTCATTACGCTTGGAGGAAGGAAATTGCAGAGCGGAATCTTGAATGCATCCACTTTGATCATCACAAATGGCCGCGTAAATGCGCAACCACACTTTCAGTTCAAATATTGGATTCAATCCTCAGCAACCTCGCTAGACCCACAAGAGTGTTTCGGCTACTGCCAAAACTCAAATCGGCGGACAAGCGCATACGTCGAACCACTGGTTCCGAACGGATAAAGAGGATAAAAGGCGAAAAGAAGCCATAACCACTCGGCAAATTGCACTGTTCACAGAAAAGCTTTCCATTTCCCACACTTGGAACTTTTTCACTTCTGTTCCAGCAAATGTTTCAGAGCAACTTGTATCACAGGGATCATATCAGAGGCAACGAGACCACGACCGAATTTCTCAAAACTGATTTCGGCACACGAACGAATGAGCGAGCACGCTGCCAAACATGCCAACATCCCTCCGTTTTCCACACATTTTTCAGAGGCCCAGAATGCCAGCGTTGCCACGGAACCGCTGAGCAAATCGCCTTGTCCACCACAACGCCTCGGGCTTCCAGGCAAGGAACAATCGAAAGTAACGACACCGTTGGAAATTATATCTGAACGTCCTTTCCGAACAACTGTCAGCGAACCGAGATGACTCGCTAATCGAGCAACACTCGTTTGAAGCTCGGTGTCCGGGGCATCGAAAGAAGTCGGCGAAAACCCCACTGCTTTCTCCAATCGTTGAAATTCCATCGCATTCGGCGTCAGCATGCATTTCCCATACCTGAAAAAAAAAGCGTAACTCACTTCGCCGAAAATACGAGGGTTGGTTCATAAGGTTTGAGACTTTTTGAAATAGATCCAACGGAGTTTCAATCATTCAAAAATTTCATTTACTCGCATATCCCCATCATTTGACCCAACTTCATTGCTGTTCAACACACTCTACGCCTATTTAATTGCTTTTTTTCCTTGCAATAATCCAATGATCAAAACCGTGCCGAAAATCAAGTTCCCTCATTGATCGAGGTGCTCTTCGACGGCAGACATGAGCCTGACCCTGTCCACAAAACCAATCCCTTTTAGGTCGTTCTTCACCGTCAGGAACAGCCAGAGTTCACAGGGTGCCTAATGAACTAACAAAACTCAATTTTTGGCACTGTTTTGACTGGCTTTATGTTTTTATCACATAAAAAATGCCTTCGAAATCGGTGGTATATCGAACAGCGCTGAAATGAGGCCAAATGCTGAGGCTATACGCAAGTAAAAAAAAAAAAAAAATGGAATTGCTGCAACTCCGATGGACCTATTTCAAAAAGTCTCAAAACTCATGAGCCAATCCTCGTACACAAGCTCCATTCTCACCCTTTCACCAGATCCAAATGCTTCTGCAAGAGAAACAGCCCATCCCCGTCAACCACCAGCAATAATTCCTTCTTCACAACACTCGTCAGGATCTTCGGGAACAATTCATCCAGATCTGCATCCCTTCCGAGCCCAGGACCGACAACTATTGCATTCAGTCTCGAAAGCCACTCATCGAACTTTGCTTCACAACCAGGAGTGCACAAAATTGGATGAACTATGAGCTCTGGACTGTAGCTCTTGATGACCACAGCAGCTTCTGGTCTGCAGAAAACATGCGCGAGATCTGCTCCCAGTCTCAAACTCGTCATGGCTGCAAAATATGGCGCTCCAGTGTATTCCAGACTTCCTCCGACAACGCCGATCTTCCCACAGGTTCCCTTGTGATCTCGGTTCGACAATATTGGTAAGATGGATTGCAAAATCTTCCCCACTCTGCACAATTTCGTAAAAAACAATTTACACCCATTTTCAAATGAAAATTCGAAGGACTCAATGAACATTGCTACATATTTTGGACTGTCAAAATTCAAAAAGTGAACCCCGACTGGTTCTGATTTGACTAGATGAAGGAGGTAGTGGGTTATTTTCATCTGTTTACTCGCGATCAACAGAAGGTAGAATCTCTTCACACACTTTTCAATAATTTTCAGGTGAGCGAATAAAAAAAAACGCCCTTTTCAATCTTGAAATAATATTCACAGTCTCATTAAGGCAATGAAAAACACGACGCTTACTTGGGTGAAATTTCATCCGTCATCTTCAGCGAATTTGTGCGATGATCTACGCGAAGGATTTGTTTCAATCGCCGTTTCAAACAGCTTGAAAACATCACATCACTGCCTAATAAGACCAAACAATCGTGATTAAAGCATGTAAAAAAAAATCTCAAAGATCGAAATAATTCAAACGTGCGCTTTTCTTTGCTGATGAGTTTATCGACAGCGAACAGCAGGTAACAATAATGCTTCCCTCGATCACAACAAGAGTTCTGTACAAAGTCTGAATCCAACAGACAATTGAATCACAATTTGATCATCAATCTGACACACCGTGTGTCATCACAACGTCATGATCGCGTTAGAAAATTTCGTCGTAACTGCCTCACCTTGAGACGAAAACACAACTGATAGATTTTTTTCGAACACGTCACCATGAATTTTCGATGAAAAAAATAGAATATTTGGCAATGGAATTGCATGATCTGAATCATGTCAACGAGTTCCGATCATTTTGATTTCTTCATGCAAAAAAAACCTGAACTCAAAAAATGCGAGATCCTAGAAAAATCAACCCTGAGGTTTTCCAAGCGTGACACGTTTGCTGATTTGTCGGTAAAGCGAGCAGAAAACGTTTTCACGGGACGTTCTGCAGTTCCACTGGAATCGAATCGATCTAGATATTGCAGAATCTTCTAGATTCATACAACAACAAAAAAACCTAACGTCACTAACACGAAGAAATATACAACAGCGCCTATCAAGGTCAGTTGGAGCTTGGAAGTACAAGAAAAAGAAACACAGCTGACAGTTTTTCCCGAACACGTCATCACAATCGTCATCATAAATTTTCGATGAAAAAGTGAAAATTTGGCAATGAAATGACATGATTTGAATCATGCCAAACAAATTTCGATCATTTTAACTTTTCAAAAAATGCGAGATCCCCATAAAAAACTGAGGTTATCCAAGCGTGACACGTTTGCCAATTTGGCGGTAAAGCGAGCAGAAAACTTCGCACGACACGTTCTCCAGTTCCACTTCAATAAAACACAGCCCTTGTTGAAGTCAACGCATGAAGAAGAAGAAGACGATCGATCATCACTGGTACGCAAAATTGAACTTCGACAGGGACAACGGCAAGGAAGCGATCACAGGTCCGTAGCCCGGGGTATTCTCAAACAGTTCAAACAACGGAGCAGCCAACAAGTTATAATTCCCAGGCACGTGAAAACATCCTTCAGGCGGCAATTCGACCAGGATCATCCTTCGGTGCTCCTTTGGTCGAGTGATATGACTCGGCAAATACGGATACTGCGTGGGTTCAAAATGCGGACGCCACCAGTTGGCCACTACTTCGCGGATTTCGCACGGAAACGGCGCAAAAATGTGCTGCCCGTCGTCCGCGATGAAGGGTTCGCCAAATAATGTAGTCAATATTCGGTGGAGGCCTTCCGAGTCGCCTTCGCCGGGTTCCAGGGTTCCACCGGGCAGTTTGAAATACGTAGCTCCGATTTTCAGCAATAAGATATGCGGCATCTTGTGCTGATGCGTCAAAATTATCTTGAATAAAAATCCGCGAACAGTTTATCAAAACACAGATCATCACCAGCACTCGAGATATTACCAGAACAAATATCACGAATCGAACATTCATAAAAGGATCGTGCTCCTCGCACAAAACGAACCAAGTGCTGTACTGTAATATGAAACAGAAAAGTAAGCACGGGAGACGAACACACAGATTCCCTTTAAAATAAACAAATTGTGTAAATGGCAAAGATGACTGTGCTATACAGTATGTTCATTTATTACGGTAATCAAACCCCTCAATTTTAGGGACCAGCGAAAAAATTCGAGTTAGGAAGGTTTCGAGTAAAGAAAAAAAAATTTTTTTGGGAGGAAAGGAAGATTTCATGGAATTATTGTAATTGATGATATTCTGGGCCTCAAATTGCTCCCTTCATGAGTTGACAGGATGCCAGAATTGAAGGAAAACGTTCATTTGCCCCACTGCTGGTCATTCACTTCCTTTCAGAATACATATAGGTATATTCTTATCGCTTTCCTCTTTCGTGTGCAAATAAAATCATAGCCAAAAGGACTTTGGAAAATCTGAGTCACGAAGGTTTGAGGAGGAAATCCTTTGAATTAAAGAGGTTTTAAAACTATTAAAAGCATGGTTTCTAAAAGAATTAAGACAAGAACTTCGACATGGGGAGGTTCGAGTTTTCAAGGTTCAACTGCATGGATTCGTTTTTTTTTTTTTTAATCAACCTGGAAGATACGGTAATACCAAATGTATGCAAACTTAAGAGGCTATCGACTCCACTACGCACCGGAATTTCTCGAATGAAGTACTTCAAATCACAAAGGTCCTGCGGTGAATATAAAAACACCGGGATATGTCTCACAGAACGCAAAAATTATTTATAGATGAAGTTCATGAAGCGAAAACTTGAAAGAAAATAACGTAAATACATTTTCCACATATTTTCAAACATTGCACGAACTTCGATTATAACTCCGTTTATATTCAGAGAGATATTAAACTAGCAAGTACCGTAATCTCGTGTTTACTACCTCATTCATCAAGTAGGCCTAAGAAAAAACCGTTTTAAAAATACTTGCTCAGATTCCAGTCATTCATAAACTTCTGCGAGATACCGTACTCTATACTCAACAAAGCAAAGGCGTGAAGTTTCAAATCTTCGAAAAAAACTCAAAAAAAAATTAAAAAAAATCTTCTACTCACGGCTTCGACAGTTCTCCGCATTCCCATCACGGGAAACTCACGACGAAGACGACTGAACCTCTCAGTAATGGATTTGTCCCTTTCAGGAATCGCATCCTTCGTCCCGAATGTGTACTTCATCAAATTCGGCAGCGAAATCGCCCTGAAACCAACACCCGCAATGTTGATCGTTGCCAAAAACAAAAAAGGATAATCCAAGTATCCTCACCTATTATTGAGTTCCACTGATTCGGAAGCCATCAACAGTGATCAACCACCCGACAGAAAATTGAACACAAACGCAAAAAACTGCGTTCTTACAACAACAAAAAGAAACAAAGTCCGGAGATCTAGCGGAAGGCGAAGATTAGGGAAATTCAACCGGGTCGGTTTAAACAAAATAAAATCGCAACAAATTTAGAATCATCATTACCGGTATATATCATTTACCCTACCAAGCAGCATCACCAGGCGAAGAACAAAACCGAACATCTGGCCATACTTGTAAAGATCACGTCTGAACATACACGCACACACTCACAATGCTGAAATGTATTAGATAAACCATTAATGACAATGCATCTGACGGCTGCAATTTAAAAACAAACAGAAACTGTTCGAAGAAAAAGAGGCGATGCCTCAGGGAAAACTGACAACGGGGGAATGAAGGTGACCGAAAATTACGACACAACTCAAACACGCGGATTTTTTTCATCAACATAAAATCCACCCGAGGTTGGAAGAACTAATTGTGCTTTCGAAACAAGTATGCAGTATCACCATTGACTGAAAAACATTTCTCAAGTCCGCGATAAATTACTTCCTGACTGACACGGAACGAATTCACGAGACACAATAAAGCTACCCTCACAGGGAACACGGATTTCCAGATCACCTTCTAGACAAACCCTGTCGACACTTCTTTTTTCTCTCCTCTCACTCGATAAACCGACTAAAACGAGCACCGCAATGGAATGCACCAATGAGATCTTGCATCAATTGCTTCCTTTGCGAAAATGAGATCCTCAAGTTTTCAAACCGACGAGCTTTTCCCGAACACAGATCACTGATTAAAAAACGAGTCTTCCACTGAACGCTCCATGACTAGTCAAAATTCAAAATTTCCAAGATTCCTCCGGATTTCAAACGACTTACACGATTGCTCGGAACAAAAACAAAAGAATCAGGGCATGAACGACAAACCGATTCCCTTCTTTTTCCATCAATCAGTAGCAAAGACCATGTTTCAAAAAGTTCTTTCATTTTTGTTTCAAAATCGTGTCCTATCTTTATTCTACGGTGCATCGCACGAAATTTCCGCTCTGTAAAACGAAGAGATTGATATTAAGAACGAAAAAAAAACATTTAAAAAATCTTCATACAACTTCCGAATACCTTTCCAAGCTACAGTAATTTAATTTAATGAAATAAACATAGCTCGAGAGATGCGTCACTCTGAAGTTAGTCAATTCGGAAGTTCACATATATTTTCAAATCGTTAAAGTTCCATTTTTTGTATTTAAAAATAATGATAGAAAATTTCACATCACGCATTCCTGCTGAGATCCGAAAATACCAAACCAAAGATGGCACGTTACTGAAGCCTGAAAGAAGCAACAGAAACAGCCATGAGAAGGCTCATTACAGTAAAGTAATAAGAATTTGAGGATTTAGTAAAATGCGTCGGAAGCACATCCTTCAGTGCGGGAGTTTTAAAGTAAGTGCTAATGTAAGTGTCTCTACATCATACTTCTCGATCAAGTTCAATTAAGTTAGGGAATCGTTCGTTCAGCTACGCAAAAGTTGCGAATACAGGTAAATTAATCGAAATTTCAGCGATTAAAAGCATTCAGATCCTTTCGAGGCGGTGAGAATGTGAGACATATCCGGCGTACTGCGACCTATCCAATTCCTCTTTGATATATTCTTCATCTTCGGGGTGACCGGAAGGCTTTGCAAGTCATCCACTGCGGAAATAATAAAAATTACTCTAACAAAAATGAATAAAAAATTCAATGAATTACGTTACCATTCCGCGACATATCCTCAGTTCGTTTTTCAGGAGGCGAAAAACTGGCTTCACTGAAACAGCGGGCTGATTTCTTCTGGTTGTTATCCTTGAATGAAAAAAATTATACTGTAAAAAAGTAGAAGACCTTCTCTCACAATGTCCGATGCTGACACAGAGCGAGGAGAATGTTCAAAGAAAAATTACGCAGTAGAATCTCGTCACAACGACGCGTTTGGGACTTCGGAAAAAGCTTCGTTATATGCGAAAATTCGTTGAGGCGAAATTAAAAATAGCATTGCGGCTGTCGGATAGAAACCGAAAAAATACCATTTCGTTGGAAGCACTTCAGTCTTTATAAGGAGATTCGTTGTACAGTGTTCAGAACTCTGAAATGTTTTCTACGCGATACAGGATGAAAATTCTGAGCTTCAGGTCGAAGGTGAACCTCGAAAAGGGTCAGCATGCGGAATTTGATTTGACAGATCATTCTTCTAAATGTCGAATACCATTAATTTTTGCTTATGAGTTCATACCCAGAGAGAAAGACTCATTTTCGATGGCTCACCGGAAATACGAAAACATTCCCACAAGGAGGACCTCGAACCAACACAGGAGGGGGACTTCTGATGAGGTACGGATGAATCGCCTCTGAACCCAGGATAGCTTCTTCGTGGGATCTAACAGATGATACATCCATGCTCTGAAGAGCAAAGAAATGAATCCAGCAAAAGAAACATTTTTAACGTCGCAAACTCAGACTTCACTCAAAATTTTGCACTGAAATACTGTATAACCATACCCTAGGGCTCACTGCAAGACTTGCTGGCCGAGGACTCAATGCAGAAGTAGGACTCAGCTCGTCTGTTTCCCACGAATCATCATTCAAGAGATCCTGAAAATAGAGGAAGTCGATCAAAATCAAAGCCGATTTTTTCATCAGAATATTTTCAACAATTCGAACAGAAAAAACTCATAATCTTGAATTTGATTTTCCGTACCCTTACAACCGGATTGTCACATCTTGATTGACAAATCAACAAAAGATCCGCCGACAATCGTTGAAAATGATGCGGCGATCGCACTGTAATTTCGTTTTCCATAACTGATCCGGGAGTTCCTTTCAGAACAAATAAATAAATAGATATTAATTAAACACGGGGAAGAAAAAGAGTATCAAAAGGAAATAGAACTTTCGTACCTGATCTAGGATCCATCCACAAGCTCAGTCTCGATTGGAATTCAGTTCCAGACATTTCATCCCCTTGAACATGCACAAACGGACACGACTTGGCAGATTTCAGCCCATTTCCAGGAGCTAATGACTTCTCATGATTTTCCGCCATCTTCTCTGACCTATGCCTCCGAAATATGCCTCGAAACATTTTCTTCGGGTTGAAACTCAATCCTGACATCTTTAAATTATTTTAGCTTGCTTTGAAAAAAGTTTCACTAATGACTAGATCATCACTGCCAGTACATGCAACGAATCGCTGAAAAAAACAAGAGCCCAAATCCTCATGAAATAATTTTCGACGGACCAAATTCAGAATGATGAGAAAAACAACAAAATATTGAACAAACCTTTGAAAAAGATATTTTTCAGCCAAGATTTTTTTTCGAACATCGCAGAAAACCCAACGCTAGTTTTACAATACCAAAAACTTATTCAACGAAAAATTCAGAAGATGCGAGCACAAGCAATGCCTCCTACTACAACAAAATTTACAAAACGTCGAACTTCCTATCAATCATTATTCAATCAAAATCCAAATTTCTCCACGCAACAACGAATAGATTCGGAAAAACACTTTTCAACGGGGAATTAGACGCAATACACACACACACACACTTGAAGAAAACATCGCCCGGTAACTTCAACAAAATGGTATATCACACTCAAACGCGGGGAAATGCGAGGATCATCCAATATTACACCTCTTCAGAGCACAAATCACTGCGTTCCGAGGTTTTTGAAAATTTCACTTTGACCACTCTCATCAATTTGGACAAGTCACATCGGAGCGACAATTCCGGAGGGCTAATCACGTGCAACTTCTGATGATTCTGCAACACGTTTGGCTTTCCTCTATAATCGCAATGTTTGCACACGTAGTCTGCACCAGGTTTCGCCTCATTTGCCGAATGTCGCGCGGTGTGCTTTGCCAAAGAGAATTTATCCACAGTCGCATACGGACATCTGGCACAATGGTACATCGTCTTGATCCCGAGAAGCCCCTTCGGAGTTTGCGAATTCAGCAAGGAAGCCGGCCCATGCTCATTCATCCTGCACACTGTTAAACACGCCAACTGCGCAAAATACTTTTCATTCATGGTTCCATTGGCCCGATTGAGCAAATCGCTAATCTTTTTTCTTCGACTCGTTGAACATCCTTGCTTCTTTTCAGGACCGGCAACTGCTGTTCTTTTAGCTCCGCCATGACAAACCACGTGTTTGTCCAAAAAACGCGGATTCGGGCTGGAATAGTCGCAAAGTTTGCAGGGATAACGACCATTCGAACCGTGCCTCTGAGAATGCAAATCTAGTTTCAGTTTGTTCGTGAACACTGACGGACACTTGCTGCAACTGAACGTCTCAACCGCACTTTCAGCAACACTGCCTTTAACATTCGTAGAACACTTCTCAGTACCAGGGGATTCTCTGGGTTTCACTGGGGCACTTTTTTCCCACAAAGGAATTTCCCCACTGGATACAAAGAAATCACTTCTAGGACTCACTCCTTTCACACTTTTCAACGGGCACAATTTATCTTCTCGATTTTCAGTGGTTCCTGGAGGTTTCAAGCTGAGGAGTGCAGCAAGTTCACGGTGATATCGTGTTGGAGGATAGGCCGTCTTTCCAGAATATTCTTTCATGAAGTGAACAATCAGCTTCGCTTGCTCCTCCGAGTGCACCTTCACGTGCTGAATCAATTCCTCGGATTCGGAACAAGAGAAAGTGCACTTTTCGCATGCAAACTTTTCCCGTAGTTCATCATGGCATTTTAGGTGAGATTTCAATGATGCCGTACTCCGGAAGACATCGGGACAATGTTGACAGAAACTCACTTCACTCTTAATCAACTTCTTAACGGTTGAGGTCTCTTTTGTCTGATCAGAATATATCGCTTTGTTGGATTCCCCAACTTCCAATTTATCTTGCTCAATGTCGCAATCCGGGTTGATATCCAAAATAAGTTCGCAGGAACTTGCCAATTGCCCATGCTGGTTCGTCAAATGATGTAACTGTGTGTGGCGTTCAAATGAATCCCTTCGGTTGATTCGGAAATTGCATAAAGTACACTTGTAAGCACCGGGATGATCTTCATTGTGAAAGACTATATGGCGGGTAAACATACGAAGGAAGGAAGTTGAAAAGTCGCAATGCGGACATTGCAAGCTCTGCCGTTTATGCTTCTCTCTGTCCTGCTCAACGTCAAGAACTTCCTTTAGTTCGAATACCTGGAGGGGGCAAATGAAACGGATTTAAAGCTAAGAAATTCGTAACCCCGCAGCAAAAAAAGGTTATACCGATTCTTTGGAAGCGACATCCAATATTTCCAGCGAACCATCTTCGAGCCTTTCTGAAGCGTCATCTGGATCATCGGTATCCAAAATATCTGACATACGAGGCAAAGAAACGTGTCCGGCAAGAGAAACCCTGAGAAGAAATAGCAAATACAGTACTGTATAAGCTTCCCAACTTGATGCAAGAACTACCACACTTGAGGATGTCCGGAGTTCTTACCACGAAAATAAGATCGTGGAGAGGAATTTAAAAAAAAAAAAAAGGCCGGCAAGAACGAATTACAAAGAGACAAAATGCCATAGAGAAGAAACTGTCTTCAAAATTCGGAATCTTTAGTGATCATGAAAAATCTTGGAAATTTGGCAAATAAAATTACCTAGAACCCAAAAAGGGAATCGTCGTGCCGGCTTTCATCGCATTTGCTCCTTCCACGAACGCTTTTTCAACTCCAGATTCTGCCAAATTGCTGATGTTCGCGGCGAATTCGTGATTTTCGTCAAGACCTTCGCGAATGGCAGGACAATGCCGATTTTGCGCAGAATCCCGATCTACAAAAGCAAGCAGCGTTATTTTCCCATGAAAGTAAACCCAAAATTATGAGTTCGAAGCACACTACGTGATATGAACACCACGAAAAAAATTACTGTACAAGTGAAACGTTCCAATGCAAAAACACTCCAAGAACATAAAATTGAAGACATGATTTTCATCACTGAATTGTGAGCATCAGGTTTATGAAGCACGACCCTTGATCACTTTTCAAGTGCTCAAGGCCTTGATTAAGTACACTAAACACATTTTCAGAGCTTTCCAAATTTTAATGACCTCATATGAATTTTAACCTTGCCCATCTTGCAAAAGTGCGCCTTTTCCAAGAAACTTCCGATCGAGAGCAGGCTGAGGTCAGAAACTATCGCCAATAAGAAAAATATAAGTGAACCTGAGACTCATACATGTACAATTTCAAATGAAACATAACTTGAGGAAGCACTTAGAGCCAAAAGCGGAAGAAGAATTTCAGCATTCATTGACAATATGAAATAAGAAGACACTAACAGAAAATTTGAAAAGAAGCTCGTGAGTTTAGGTCAGAAATGAATATGAATCATATCTTACCGGAGGAACCTTCGGCAGAGTTCCGCAAAAAATCATGGACACCGTTGGTTCCTGTCTCAGCACCGGTTTCCTCACTTATTCTGCGACCACGATACCCATGATGTCTTTTCAAGTGCTGCTGAATCAGTCGTTTACGGCGAACACGAAAGCTGCAAAGGTCACATTTGTGTTTGCCACTCGAACTAGACTTGTGATACTCCACATGTGGTTTCCATCGATGAGCAGAGTCCGTGGAGAACAAGCAATCTTCGCAGTTGAACATCCTAAGATTCCTCCTTCGACTCTGTCTTTTTGTCGGCTTCGTATATGATATTTTCTCTGGCACCTTCAAGAAGAAAAAGAAAGGTTGTCAACAAGAAAAAAAAAATCATTATTGTTCGGAACCCGACCGTTCCCAGTATTTGTCATAAACAGGACCAATTTTTCCTGACGCATCAAAGAATCCCGTGAGCCTAAATGAAGTTTCATCCGTATTCGTGTGCCTCGCGTCCAACGACATGAATGAAGTGCTCATTTTATGCATGAACTCCAGCAGGAGTCGAAATGCTGGCAAAAATCAGCGGGACTTTTTTCCCAGTCATCTCTACTTTTTCCCAGAAGTTTCCAACAGAATGAAGCCACAGGAATCCTATTTTATTCAGAATACCCAAATCTATCACTGCATTCCTCAACAATACGAAACCTGCCATAGACAAGAAAAATAAATGTACCTCATCCAAGTTATTTTTGATGGAAGATGATGATAAAAAACATGAATTTCATAAAATTATTCATACAAAGACATAATATTCACTGATGTAATCTCGAAACTTAATCTCAATGAACACCACTGAAAAGCTCCAAGGAAATTCTCGGATAAATTAAAGTGGTTCTCACGAAACAAAATCAGCGTTTCGTTTCATTAGTGACATTCGACAAATTTTTTTGCGGATAGATTCTAGACTGAATCAGGTTCATTCAAAAGGGTAGTGATCTGCATCAAATATCGTGTAGGAAAAATGAAAGATGTTAAAACATAGGACATTTCGTCATGGTAACAAAGCATACATGTCAGAATTATTTTAACTGTGCAATGACAAACTTATAAGCCAACCGCAAGGAAACATAGAATGATTCATGCGATGGAATGAAATTTTGCAGAGGAATCCATTCTTCAAGTTTCATATCTTTACATTCGAAAACAACTTTCTCTGCTAAAAATAACGAGATAGGCCCAAAAAACTTGCTTCTCAGAAAAAAGTTACCATACTCGAATTCGCGATCAAGACGTGTCAAGGAGGCTCGAATCATGCAACAAAATGGGCAAAGCAGATGTGTTTTTTCTTCATTTTAAATGTGGGAAAATATGTCTGAGTAGAGTTTTGCTGGAACATTAAATAGGGACGAATTCGTCAGCTCATTTAAAAAAAACTCATGCATACAACAGCAAGTATGTAAAAAAATGTTGTTTCTGTATATCTTTGACTGATATTATGAACAATTGACCAGTTTCCACAACATTGCAAAACAATGAGATCTTGCATTGCAAAAATATTTATTTGAAAAATTTGAAGGCAGAAAAGAATATTTGTTCTCCCGCGAAATAACCACACGTATAAAAGGCCACAAAACTAAATCATTCCATTTCTAACTTCTTGTGATCACACTTAAGCTCAATACGTTGATATTTGCTAAGTACTAAAGCTGCTTCGCAGAAAGAAAAAAAAAACCTCAACACTACTGTATAGCCGGATTCTCTTTCGAAGTACTGTGTATTCGCGAAGGTGAACGCGAAAAAAAACGTTATCTTCTTCAAATTTATCACGAAGAACACTAATGCATAATAATTCGGATTCGCTCACTAATGAACTTACCAAAAGAGATTTCGCTGGATTCTCGAATTTATTCGTCAGCCCCTCAACAAAGGCAGTTGAATTCGCCAGTTTCGTCGAAGTTTCGTCATCTTGGCATTCCTCCGCTTGCAGGTCATCGTCAGAAACTTCAATAATCGAGATTTCTCGAGAAGCGAAGTCCTGTTCACGAGATTCCTTGTGATCAACTCCATTGTGTACCAATGGACTTGAATCACACAGATCCTGCAATAGATCTTCCTCAGTGTTGCAGCTAAAAAAAAAGAGCGAGTACATTTTTGAATAAAATAAATTTCTGCGTGACGAATTGATCACTGCTTCTGAGATATTAATACAGTACGTTGCAATGTTTTAGAAGCCAACTCCGTTCAATAACGCAAGAAAACGGGAACCCCTTAAAATTAGAAGTAAACCATTGTAACACACCTATAAAACATGTAAACCTTTCTCAAGATATTCAACACATCGCACAAGTTTAGCAAGTGAAGTACTGCACTGTATATTCACCTCTGCTTTTGAATGTCGCTATGGTGATTTTGGGTAACACTGTCCTCGAAGAGCTCTCCCATAACCAAATTTCCAAGTAGGGGTGATTCTTCAATGGTATCCTCCGATAAGTACTTATTCCCGTTCACACTGATCTTTTTCGCGTCTGTGGATTTCTGCGGGAACAGTTCTCTGAGGACACCCAAGTTGAAGGGCTCAATTTCATTAGTTCTAGTGCCCTGCTTTTCCAGCTCATCTTCACGCATAGATTTCGAGCTTCCTGGACCAGGAACCAGACATCGAAGTCCGTTGGACGGTTTCCCCAACAATGACAAGGCTATGGAGTTTGACGAGGCATTCAGACCAATTCGCGAAGGAATTTGGCTCGTTGACGTCATTTCGTCCAATGGTATCGATGACGAATACAAATGCAAATATCTTTGGACGTCGGGGAGATCTTGTACCCCATTGTACCTCTGCACTTTCGCTCCTCTATGCGCTGGATCGCTCTCACTAAGGTTCAAAATGTGCCTCTGCATCCAGATACAATCATTTGACCGATATTTGCAAGCTTCGCATCCAAAAGGCAAGGCAGCGAAGTGCTCATGCAAATGGGACTCGAAATTTGACTTCGAAGAAGTTCTGAATACGCATCTGTTGCAGGAATAGCATTTCAGTATCTCCTGATTAAAATGACCATGTCCAGTGCCTAGGATAGTTTCGAAGTGACCGGTTTGGTCTCCATTTTCTCCATCGCAACCCTCCATAATGTCCTCAATACGCCTACGCTTATTCCCGATTATCTTCGCAACTGAGCTTTCACAACCAACATCGTTCGTTAGTACATCCGTTTCCAGAGACATTTTCACTTCAACACCTATGGTTGGAATGCCGAACACAGTAAGATCCGACATGTCACACGGGGTTCCAGAGGACACAAAAATCAATAATACTATATGAAAACCTCAACACATGAATTCTAATACTGTACTTCACAAAATGCATCCCAATCGTATCGTAAACAAAAAATTCTTGGAAAAAACGCATTTGCTCACTTGATATGACCGACAATGACTCAAGAAATAGAAAAGCAGCCCGAGTTTTCGGAACAAGTTTGCTGTCAATAGGGTGCGCCCCTTATCCCGGAGAATATGGCAATTCTCCTTGCAAAGCATAAAATATTTGCCAAAGTTCAAACATTTTGCTTTCTTTTAAATGAAATTTATGAGTAGGACGTGGGACATGGCAGTAAAATTGATCCCGTTGGTTAGGCCTTGATCCACGCAACCGGAGAGAGGGTACAAAATGATATTCGCGCTAAGTTCGCTTCCTGCTGCCATTCCGATGTTTACAGTCAAAGTGATTTCAGAAGGGGATTTCTCATTATCCCCGTTAAAATGACGAGTCAGTGGAGAGAATTAAAATTCTTTGAAGAGGCTTCTATATTCAAGAAAGCATTTTCGAGGCACCGTAACTCATGACAGGGCAGACGACATTTTCTCGTAATCCAACCAACTGAAGCTTCGACCAGATCCCTCCCAGGACGAAAAAGTACCTCTTGCCAGTAAATTTTACACCAAATTTCTTTCAGCAAACTATGAAACAGCTTTAAAATATAAGAAGTTCTTCGCACATTATTTGATTCAAGGTCATCCGTGGAAAAATTCGCGAAGATATTTGCGTATTGTAAATTTAGCATGGTTAGCCATTTATCAATGTCAGTGATATCTACTAATCTCATTAAATTGTGACAAATAAATTAGCACAAAAGTTAGGAAAAGCGTAACGCTTTTACGCGCATAATATGCACAACATTTTCATGGGCAGCAATTTCAAAATGGACGCCCTATAGGACACACCTAGAAGTCCAGTTCAAGGCAAACGTTAAGATTACAAGAATCTCATCACTTTTTAATCCTGAACAGCACACGAACTCATCGAAGTGAGCTCGAATAGTCCGCGACTGTCTCTTACGACCATGCGCAAGACGGCAGACATGACGAGTCATACTTTTGCAGGGTCGTTTATTATGATGTACTTCAGCTCAACCATGATCCTTCCCAATCGAAACAATTCGTGAAAACGAAACGTGTGCATAATACCATTCATCAAAGAGCATGATTAGGAGAGACGAATACATTAATATTATGCTCCAGAAACAACTGCACCTTATATTTCTTCACACGTACATTACAATAAGAAATTGAACTCCGGCTGACGCAGAAGCATGTTGAGCAGCAGCAATCCAACACAACGAAATGAGAATATCACACATGACTGTAATCACAACGTTAATCGATTTCTGGGCTTAATGACAGCGGAAGCAATTATCTGCACAAATCAACAATAAAATCGTAATGAATTTGGATAAAGCACAGTCAACACGTGTTAATCGTCAAGCTAAAAACATTATGTCACACGCCAGGAACTGACGTTTATACTGTTCTTCAAGATTCGTGCAGCTTGAATGACGAAGACATTAGTAAACTGCTCTGTCCTTCTCTGTACATTTACGAGAAGGGTGGGAGATAGAAAGACAGCAAGAGAGGGAAGATCGGCTTCTCATGAGCGAACAAGGTCAGCTTTCCATTCGATTTTGAAAAAATAAATTAATAAAATATTTTTTGACGATTTGAAACTTTACTCCGGAGTAAATTACATTTGTTCATGCAGGGCACTTCGGCCATACAGTAGTGCAATATATTAGATGGAACTGATCCGACAAAGTTGAGATTTCTCCTCCGCACCGTTTCAAACACCTCATGGAATGCAACTGTGCTTCTACGAACACATCTTTTGCTTAAATTTACCCAAGTAATGTATTGCAAACTATGGCATCGCATCTGAAAAAGTCCATGTCGGCCTATTCTGATCAGTGTCCTCAGAAGCTGGCAGAGGAGTAGGACATTGCGGTTCGTTTCCATATCAAGGCGACATGGTGACAAACGAAGGAGGCAAAACGGAAATACAGTAAATTATCGATAGCAACATTAGTTAGTTTTCACATTCGGATAACGGATGAAGAGAGTTGGGAAAAAAGGCCGACTCCAGCTAAAACAAACGACACTCAACAGCAAAAAGAAACAATAGCCTTTGCACTTTCACACTACAGAAGCATGACTGGGTCATAGCAGAATTGTAAAACCGCAGAGATTTGACCTGGGAGGCACGATTGTGAATGCAATCTACTGTATCACAATAGCTAAGAATCTTGCCTTACTTTTTTACGCGGTGAATCCGCCTCCTTCAAGGTAATCGCCATGTTCAACGTCGTGGCATTAGTACCAATCATTCTTGTCAGTTATCCAGAAATTTTCTTATTTGTCGACTTTTATTATATTATCACAAAAACTTCCTAATGGTTTCAAATATTCGATTGAAAAATAGCAAGGATAAACTTAAATGCTTTGAAAGATTCTACATAGATTGCTCAGTCAGTTCAGGGCAAGTCTCCATCTGTCAGCATTGGATCTCCACGGTTTCAGCCAGTCACTTTACCAGAATCTGGTCAACCCCACAAAATTCGGGAGTTAGGTATGGTGAGTGAGGAAGTAGAAGGGTCACAGGAGAGTTGCTAGCCAAACGGATGTTGTGAAGCATTCAGGGAAATATATGCCGAGTTCTACAAAACTTAGCAATTATGTTCATTTATTGCGATGCTGTGCATGATGCTTAGAAGTTTCAGTGAGACAGGACGTGATTTTGAGTTCGAAGCCACGACCCACTTCGCCTTCAACTGCTGTGCAGTTTTTCAATCATGTGTGGCGGGTTCATGTGTTCAAGAATTGTGTGGCGGCGCCGTGAAGCATCGATTCGTCATTATTCCAAAATTAATGATTCGTGACAGACATTCAAGATTAAGATATTTGATTAAAATGTGGCTAAGGAAACCTTGTCATACGAAGTGTCCCCTGGATCAGGTTTACTAATTCAAGCTATGAAATCATGAACTTACTGCGTCTCAGTAAAAGCTGTTCCGCTTCATTTTTCCCCCTGATGCGTCGAACCGTGACGAAGTATGGAAATGGAAGTGTGTCAATTTTATTATTCCTAGCTAAATTACTTCCGTATTCTACTTTTCCAGGATAATGACAACGATGTTGTGGACCGTGTTCTGTTTTATTTTTCCCGGTGCATTGTCATACGCCTGCATGGATGAGGACGGCCAAGCTGTTGACTGGTATTCCGATCTTCTTTTTTAATCATTCAACACTCATACATAATATCCACAAAATGTTTCAAAGGTGGGTTGCTTACAAGCTACCAAAATTGAAAACATTGGCAGATGACAACGTTCAGGATGGTCATGCTTATGCATATTTCACCGCGAAGGATGTGTCTTACAACTGGGGACTGGACAAACCAGGATATGTTGCACGACCTCCGAAGAATGGCTGCATGTTGTCTTCCAAATCAATAGGAGATTTTGAGAGTTTAATTGGTCGAACATTGGAGCCGCTGTATTCGAATGCTTCAAAATCTCAGTTTGCTCTCCTGTACAACGACGAATTCCCAAATGGTACAGTGAGCTTCACAAAGGGTCACACAAAAGGAGCTGTTGTGATGGATGATCATGGTTCTGGATTTTGGCTGATACATAGTGTTCCGCACTTCCCTCCAAAGCCAGAAGATGGGTTCGGGTATCCAGCTTCTGGCAGAACCTATGGTCAAACTTTGTTTTGTGTATCTTTTGCCGGTGGGGAATCCCCGGAAACAATTGGTAGGTAGTAAGTTTGTGTCATCATTCCTCGGTCAAACACGGAAATTTACTTTTCAGGAAAGCAATTGACTGTCAATGAGCCGTTCATCTATTTCAAGGATATCCCAGCGTGGGTGCAATTGCGGTTTCCTTCCATGTTTGAGGCTGCGGGAGGAAAGAAAACCATGAGTGCAGGACCAGCCAGTCAAATTTTGGAGCTTTTCACAAGTTCTGGGATGTCAATGACTAGCTTTGCCAAATCAAATTTATTTAATCAGGGTAAGGGCGAAGGTATTGGTGTTTTTCGTCAACATTTTTGTTTATTTTTTAATCGCTTTGAAGATTTGTATTCGGAGCTGGTTGCGCCAGCTTTGAGATCTGAGTTGATTGCTGAGACTTGGCGTCATGGTGAAGGTCTTCTACAGAGCAATTGCAGTACAATATTCAAGTGAGCCAAATATTGCCTGATACAAGTTTCGTTGTCATTACTTTTCAAGTGTGCAATTTTAGAGTTTTGAACGCGGAAAACTTGCTCTTCCAAAATATCAATGTTGGATTCAGCTCTGAAAAAGACCACGCGAAGTGGGCAATTTCTTCAGATTCATCAAATCCCTGGGTTTGTGTCGGAGACATAAATCGATCAGTAAGTCGTATTTGATATATAATTCTATATTTTTATACGGAAGGTGTTCTGAGACAAATTTGTCGACAGAAAACCCAGTTTTTGCGAGCTGGTGGAACCCTGTGTTTCAGGGAAAGAATCGTCTGGCTGTGGTTTGATGCCATTTTATCTGGTATTGAGGATTGCCCGGTGTAAGGAAACATACTTCTGTGGACTTCATGAACAAAGAATCTCGAGTGATGATCTCATGCAAGTTTTTGTTACAATATTTGAAGTGTTTTTGAAGCAACGTTTTGTTCTCCCTTATGTATTTGTACACGTGATTGTCGTCTGACAAACTTGCCTTGTGTTCCTGTCAAGTTCGAAAAATTTTAGTCCATGTTGTGTGTGAGTTAAAAACTCGTGATGCTTCAGCCTTTCCGATTGAAGAAAAGATCAACAAAACCTTGGACAAAATGCTTTCATGAGTTTGATGATCCGTTGAAGTTGATCAAGAACTATTTGATGCAATTTTGGATTTAGATTTTCATCATTGTTATTTTTTCTATAGTTATTGTATGTATTTTGTATCGCCATCATTTCTGTCACATGGATGTTTAATACAAAAAAGTTTTGGCTGCTCCATGTTTCTTCGAAGATGACATTGATGGAAGTGTGCCTCAGAACTCTTGATGGGTTGCGCGGGAAAGTCTGGAAGTTGGTTGACAAGGCGTTGGGCAGAAATGTATCCACGCTCAAGAGGACATTTTCCTCGATGTCTTTGGCCTCTTCTCAGAATCTAACCATTCCGAGTCCCCAAAAGCAAATTCATTTTGAAATCGAGCAGCGTCCGCAAAAACGTTATAGTGGCTGAGAGTGCCTCCGAAGCACTGGGAAATTTGCATTTTGAAAACGATAGTCAGGATAAAACTGTGATCTGCTCTGATGGACTTCACGAGAAGCAGCTAGAGTGCAAAGTTTTGAATTCACTGAACGTGGTTCCGATCTCCGAAGAAGTGTATGGGCATTGTTTAGCAAAGGAAAGTTTATTTGGATAACTCACAATAAGCAGTGACTCAAGAAGCGATTCCTCAGAGAACTTGAGAGGACAGGGGAGACCCGATCACTTTCATTCGTGAAAGCACACTTCTGTAGCTGCTTTCCTTCAGCAAACCATTTCGCATGCGTCGCTTGAGCTGAACTCTGACATTTGGTCATCTGCTGTTAGCGAAACTGCGGATAATCCTGAACTATGTGATATATGAACATGAAAACTTTGGAGCATAATTTTTTTTTCCACAATCAGTGGTGTATTTGGATATGATTTGGAAGATTTGAAATTCGGTTTCTCTTTCATTTGAAAGATGAACGATTAGCAGCTGGCCCTTGAGATCCAGACATGAAAGGTGCTTGGACCTTGTCCCTGTGTCAGAATGTCAACATGTGCTATCAGATCTCTGTAGGACAAGCAATTCAGATTGTCCACATGCAGTATCAGATTTTCTCATGAAGAAACCAATTCAATTGGTTGTCTTGTTTATTAAAGACTAATGCTCAAAAATTTATTTCTGAAATTCAAGGTACCTAATAACTGTTTAGAAGAAAGCCACAGAGGATCCCTGGCATGCACAGGAGCTCAAAAATCAAAGAACAAGCAGAAGTCTTTCTACATTGTACCTTGCACTTATGAGCAAAAATTGAAAGAAGAACATAAGCCTGTTCTGGAATATGGACAGTTATAGGAGGGTTGGTTCATGAAAGATGATAAACTGGCACTTGCCCTTTGTTGGAGGTGGATGCAATTATTTCTTTGCTCTTCAATTCTTCCTTGGTGTCTAATAAATGTTTCATTGACTAACAATAAGCTAAAGAAGGAAACAGGAAAATACCTGGATCACACTGAATCCCCTCCTCTCAAGTGAAATTTACCACATAACCTCCAAAGTCGTGCAGCATCCAAGTGCGCATTCTGCTCATCTTGATCAATCGAACTTCACTTCAGTGGAGGGAATTCATGGTGGTCCAGCTTTTGATCTTGTTTCCTTGTGTAGCAGAGTATTCAATAACAAATGTATCAGACACCAATGAAGAATTGTAAGAGCATAATGAAAAATGGCATTCAACTCCAACAACACCTTAATAAGTGGCCGTTCATCATCTTTTGTGAACCAACCCTCATTGTATTTATGTTGAAATTCTTACATATGTAACCATGTACGGTATAATAAAAAGTATTTTTAACTTCTGTGAAAGTAAGTACTGTACTGCACTGATGTATATAGCTGAATTGTGGAATAGAATATATAATAATGAACAATTTTTGAATACCGGTTTTCTGGATATTTTGGCATTGAATGCATCTTAATTGATCCTCTGAATGTTGACACAGATTTTTGATTCCAAGTGTTCCCAAGTCAAATTGTGCGGATGTTGTTTGAGGTGTCTCTGTATCCTGAGGTTCCACTTTACTCGTATGACAATATTGTACTGTAAAATTATTCATTCTGGTTCTCAAAATTGGGAAGTAAAAGATTGTTACAGAGATCTCACGGAAGCAGCAATGAGATTACAGTATTGTCAGGTCCAGAAGGATAAAGCATAATGCATATTAGACAGTCCAATAATATTATTGATGAAATCGACGTCGGGAGTTAACCTAATGATGTTGATAGGGAAATCCGGCAATTCATTCCTGTTGGCGTGACATCTGGACAGATGTAATAAAACAACGTAATTGAAACATTCAATGGATGTCACGACAACTCTCGATCAAAGGGTACATCCCATAAAAACTGAAAATGAAACAAAATCCCCGTCATTTTGAATGGTTCCATGAATGAAAATTGGAACAATTTTTATCAGTCAATGCACATATGACATTTGGACAAGGAAAGGTGCCTGTGCCAAACAGGCTAAAATTATGGAAGCTTAAAAATACAATCAAACAAGCCTCCTGCATGTGTATATGTCCTAACCTGGAATCATGCATAAGGGCTATGTATGTTTTAAAAACCTCGTATAGTGAGGCTGAAAAACTGCAAACTTTTCTGCAACATCCACCCTTGCAAATCTGTGCAGGAATTGCTTAGAAAAACTTGAAGTACACAAAAAGTGCTAATAATATGTTGACCTGTTATTCAGATTACATGTTTGATATTAACATTTGAAATTTTCTGGAGATCACAATTTTTCAAGCACTGACAAAAATCCAAAAAGACCACAGAAGGAAGGTGTTGTATATACTGTACATTATGCAGGTTCAAGTTTAAAATATATCCCCATCAGCCAATAATTTGGAAAGTCTCATTCAAGCAAATTTTTCATTATGATAACAAACTCTTTCTGAAGTCCACCTGAGTTTGATGTAATGAGCTTTTCCTGTAATGACAGAGCAGGAAACTGGGTCAGCATGCGGATATGCGAATTATCCACGCTGCAATGCGGAAATGAAGATGGGCAAAAACTGGAAGAAGAAGTGTCAGGCATGGAATTCGGTTGTGTTTAAAAGCTGGTGGCGCAGCATATGGCATCAAGCAGGCGCATCACGTGTTCATAATGGAGGCTGCATGCGCCCTCACACAATCCGTCCATTAGATAAGCCCGGACCAAGCTGGACAATGAAAACCGCCTTGCCAGTGTGCAGCAAGAGTCAGGAGGTCACATAATACTGAGGGTTGGTTCAGAAGTTTTGAAGATTTTTTGAAACTTCAAATATATATACAGTACTGTACAGTGAGACCCCCACATGCGGACGCCTTGACCTGCAGACAATTCAACTTAGGGACACTATCTTTCAAATTAAAATTGACCCAACCTGCGGACACTGACTCAACCTGCGGACATTTAAATTGTCAGAAAATCGAATTTTTCAAGCCAAATTACTAGGAACAATTATTAAGAACCATAGGATGGTAAGATCTATGTAACAAAAATTGCTTTAAAATTCTGTCATCATTTTCCCTTTATTTAGCTAATTTTAAAAATCATCTCAAGCATAGATATTCTCAAGAAAGAAGGGATTTTCCTCTCTCGTTTTGTCTAATTTTATTTTTACAGGAAATACTAACATCTCAATGTTCAATAGTGTAAAGAGGTACAGCATTTTCATTTGGATATTTTTTCCATGTATGTTCCTCTGTTGAAAACTGTTGAAAAAACATTATTCTCAACTTTTTGCTTGACAAAAAGCAAAGTGTGTTATAGGTTCATTTCAAGAAGGCTAGATAAAAAAAATAGTGGAAAATGTCCTCTAAGAAGACAAAAACATGGGGAATAATCAGGAATATGCCAAATGTGGAACTAAAAAAAAATCCTTAAAGATGCCCCAGCTGGAGAAGAAAAGAAGAGGACAGTTGCTGAATTGATGGATCTTAACATTTGGCAGTAGCACAGAAATTGTTCATTTTGTGAATTTTTTTTGTCCCCAATGCTCCAAATTTTATTCATGAGTTGAAAAACACTTATTTAATAATATTTTCATCAGTAGAATTTTTTCCTAAATTTTAAAAAGGAGTTTTGATTAAGAGTTCTTTCAGAAAACAGGAATTAAAAATTATATAATGCAAGTCTATGGGAAAACAAGACTCAACTTAGGGATGCTCTTGATACACCAATTATGTCTGCATCTCGGGGTCTCACTATATATATATTTTTTTTTCTTGCATAGCTAACATCATTTGGGAACACTTTAGTGCTGTTCAACATACTCTCCACCAATTTCAATGCATCTTCTCATGCACTAAATCCAACATTTGAAACAGTATGGTGAATCAAGTTCTATTAGTTGATTAAGTTGCTTTTTGATGGGGGAAATGATGTAGTGTCTATTCTGAAAATCAATCTTTTCTAGGTTGTTCTTCGCAGCTGGAAACAGCTATGGAAGTCAGGGAAGGGAAGAACGTATATGTATTTACATCAGTTGTGCAATTGTACATTTTTGGACGTATTTTCTTTTCTTTTAATATCCATATAAAGGTGGTAACTTGCAATTATGCCCAAATCCATTGCCAAAGTATGGTCAGATTGCAAATCAGTCAAATTGCAAGGTTATCTTTTAAATTCAAAAATATAAGTACAAAATGGGAAAAAGTGGCCAAAGGAGGTTGAATTGCAATGCAATGGTCAAATGGCAAGTCAATGCACTGGACCATTTGACTGTCAAATTGCAGGATGGTCAAATTGCAAGGTACCACCAGTACAGCTTATTTCTCTATTTTCCATTCAGATGTGATGGAATGTGTTTGGATGAATGTGGGTGGAGGGGGGGGGGGGTGGGGGGTTTTTGTTCCAAAAGCCCCCCTGGGTCAAAAGCCCCCTCTGAAAGCCTCCTAGGTCAAAAGCACCCCTACCAGAAGCTCCCCTTGGGGAAAAAATTGTGGATCACAGGTATTCTTGTAACTCTTGATAGTAAGCTGCCCCTTTCACCAGGAGGCTCAGCACAAGGCCAAGTACCAATATGTTTGTATAAGTTGAGTATATAGAGGGATTCTTTACCTGCAGTGGTCATCAGTGATTCTTTGAATGTCAGTGCATCATCACTTGCTGACTTCTGCAAAATCTGAGAAAACAATACAAAGAGCATCAGTGACAGTGAGGAAGCAGAATGCAATTTTGAAGATGATTACTAAAAAGTCCTTTTGTGGAGTAATGAAACCAAACAGCCCTTCTCAGGTGCCACCAAAGACTGTTATGAAACTTGCATCCAATTAAAAAAAGTGGGGACAGGGGTCTTTTGGCTGGGGGGGGGGGGGGGCTTTTGGTTGGGTAACATGTGAGGAGGGGATGGGGTATGGATTTTGGAATGCTGCTTGAGCCTTGTAAATGCTGAAGAATGGAAATTAAAGCTTGCTGCTCAGTTAAATTCAGATATAGAAGTCACAGGGTGCCTAATCAACGAGCAGAACTCAATTTTTGGCACTCTTCTGATCTTTGGATTTATTGCATGAAAAAAATTGATTGGAATAGGCAGAGAGTATGTTGAACAGCCCTGAACTGCTGCCAAATGATGGGCCCATGCAAATGAATAAAATTTTGGAATTGTTCAAATTATGTTGGAACTACTGTATTTACTTGAGCACCACGCACACCTTTTTTCTAAAATTTCAAAAGAAAAAAACGGGTGCTCATCATAAGTGGGTTCAAAATTTTCAAGAAGTTTTAGGAAGTTGTGTGTTAATTATACTTGCTTATAATAGAGAAATTTGTGACAAATGTACCAAGAAAACCTTTTTTTACTGAAAATTTGAAAATTGATCAGATTCATGTTCAATTCACATCAAAAGTCAAATTTTTGTTTTTATTTTCAAAATTTTGTGGTTTCAGAGTCCCTAAAAATGGGGTGTGCATCTTACTCTGGGATACAATTTCAGCCAAATTTTGAACTGAAAAACCCCTGTGCGCGCCTTACTCCAGGGCTCGAGTAAATACGGATATTTTAAAATGTCTCAATACTTGTGAACCAACCCTCGCACACCACTGCGTCTTGTTTTATTTTTTAGTATTTTTCGAGTAACCCCGGCCCGCATATAGCTGTCGCCGTGTCAGGTACTGTACCGCAAAAACAACCCCGGTTGGGTTTCTTGGGTTTTTATTCCCGGCGTGAGTCAGCTCATCCATACCTGCTTTTGCTCATTAACCGCGCCGCATCCTCTTCTCATGGACTCCCCTGGCATTCGTCGCCTGGGTTTTATTAGCCTCGAAGGGTCTAATCGTGAAGCCGGATTGATCGGCCGGTATAATCAAGTAATCAGCGATATGGGGAAGGTGAGCACACAAAGGCTAATAGGTTCGGACCGCATGCTGACAAACTTCACACGTGGTTATAAAGCCTCATCGATCCAGCCTTCCATTCGATCCCTATTCCAACAGCGAAGACTTCATTTGATAATGACCCAAGAGAATTGGAGGACAAAGCAAGAGAGAAGGTATGCAGTCATCCATAGAGTATAGACAAATCTTCCCCTAAAGCAGCCTTGGTAATCCTTGGTGACATGTCCAGCAGATAGCTGCAAGTGCTGAAGAGTTTAACATGGTAAGAAATAGCCCTTACTGAATGAATGAATGAACAGAAAACTTTATTTGCCGCTTTTCAGCGTTCACAAGGTACAACCAAAACTCCCGCATCCAAACCCCCTCCCCACCCAACCCGACTCCCCAAAAATACATTCAATCACTTCATAGCATGAAACAAAGTGTAAACCAATGACAAAAACAAAAGAGAACACACTCTACAAAATAAAAACTGGACATCCCAGGTGTATGTTGCATACACCCACCCATCCCCAATTACTGTATACAGACCAATTAGGAGGGTTGGTTCATAAGTTTTGAGACTTTTTGAAATAGACCCAGCAGAGTTTTAACCATTCCAAAATTTTCTCTACTCACATACCCCCATCATTTGGCAACACTTCAGTGCAGTTCAATATACTCTTTGCCAATTTTTTCATGCAATAGAATCCAACAATCAAAACATTGCCAAAAATCAAGTGCCATTAGTTGATTCAGTTTTTTTATGATGGCAGAAATGAGGCTGTCCCTATCCTAAAAATCAATTCCTTTCAGGTAGTTCTTCACTGCATTGGGAACAGCCAGAAGTCACAGGGTGCATAATCATATAATGGAACCTGCTTTTTGACACAGCTTTGAAAGTTGAATTTATTGCAAGGAAAAAGGCATTGCAGTTGCCAGAGATAATTTTGAACAGCACTGAAGTGTTGCCAGATGAAGGATTTATTTTGTGGGTAAAATAATGTTTTGGAATTGTTGAAACACCTTTTGATATATTTTTAAAAGTCTCAAGACTTATGAACCAACCCTTGTGAGTGCTGTTGCCTGTACAGTATCTGTGATTCATCCAAGCAATTGAAAGTTTTTCTATGTGCTGTAGGTATCACATTCCTCTGAAGAGAAAAGAGGTCAAGTATTTGTGCCATTCAAGGACTTGAACACTTGACAGTCTGGTCTTGCTTTAAAAACTTGACCCATTCCTGAGCAAAGTTTGTTAACCAAATAGTTTGTTAATAAACTCACATTTTCCTCCAAGAAAGTTTAGGAATAATTGTAGTTGGTTCCACAACCTTGCATGTGTCAGAATTTGTAGAACTTTGCAAATTCATACATACTAAGAAGTCAATCCTGTAGAATGTGTATATGGATGCACAGAGTCCCAAATAAAATCTTATCAAAAATGTTTTTCCATTGTAGCAAAGCAATGTCTTCATTCTCTTTGAATTCTCACCAGACAAAAAAACAGAAAACCTGCCTGGGTAACAGAAAAAATAAATAAAATTCAAGAATAAAACTAAATGGCCTTCCTAAGAGATTATTCAATTGATGAATGCCCAAACTTTTTCATTCAGAAAGAATTACCATTTGAAAAAAAATACTATGATGAGCTTATTTCTGCACCAACCAGTCTGCAGTTGAAGCCATGAAAAATATCAATACATCCATCTCTAACTAGTAATTTACACAGTAAATGAACACAGTTGATTGTTTTTCATTGAATTTTGATCATGATTTGAACCCTTTTGTAAAAAAAAAATTCATACTTGCTGCTGCAGTTATTTGACACTGCTTGTGATTGTGATTATAGCAGTTTTACTCCAAGTCCATGTATACAATACAATTGCAAGTCTTGAAAAATTATTGCTCAATCACTATAGAAATGGCTACAAGATGATATTTCCAATAAAAATTGCAGTGCTCATTGTGATTGTGATTGGGCTAAGTGGTGGCACAATTAATACAACGCTAAGGTGGAGCAATTTTCAAAAGATTTGGGTTCGATGGACTTGACAGAAGAATTATTTGAAAGTGCAACTTATAAAGGGACCTGTGCTCCTGTATACACTTGATCCTTGCTAAGTCAAACTTCCCTAAGTCAAATGCCATCCTAATTCAGATTTCTTTGAGTCCTTGACTGATTTCCCTTAGAATCAATGCATGAAAAACCTCCCTAACTCAGAGGCTTTCCCTTTAAAACCTCCATGAGTCAACATTTTGAAGCCTTATTCAAGTTATTATTTTATTGAACCAGAAAAGAGAAAAAACAATAAAAAATGGAATTTGATTGCTTTGAAAGGATGTGACAGATTTAATTGGGCAAAAGAGCCCCTGTCTCCAAGTTGAGTGCCCTGTCAACTCATTTTTAGAAGCAATTCAAGGCCCAGAATAACAAAATGTACAATTTAGTGCAATTCTTCAATGTTTCCTGCAATAAAAATGTTTGATTTCATAAGTCAAACATTTATAATTATATATAACTCAAAACCTCCCTAAGTTGAAACCTCCATGAGCCAAATTTTTTTGCTGGTCCTTTGAAATTCTGCTTAGAGAGGTTCAACTGTATACCTACTTGGCAATGGGAGAAGCTTACTTCCCTTTAGGTTAGGTCCAAGACAACCAGAACACTAGTGAAACGGAGTGCAACAAAACCCAGTTTTCTGGTCACAGGGATTTCCCTGTGACACTCCAGGCTGTCCATCATCCATTCTTGTTTGGACAGTGTTGAGGCATCGCCCATCATGGGAAAGTTTCCGTTGGTCACTGAGCAAGATCCCATATGTTTCCTTCCAAGGTCACGGATTCCTACAGGATTTCTCTTTCTTTTCATTTTTCTTCAGTTTGGGGACCAGGTAGAAAAAAGGTGGGATGAGAGTTACAATGTGCCTTGTTGTGTGTGCACTTGTCATTTTTTTTCATGCATTAATGTATTGCTTTTTTTGGTCTGCCATGAGTGAGACCGCTTATTTTGAACCAAGGATTTTAATTGACTTCGGGCATAGGAGGCTTGGTTCCTAAGTTTTGAGAATTTTTGAAATAGATCCAACAGACTTTCAACAGTTCAACTTTGTATTGCACATAGCCCCATCATCTGGCAACACTTCAGAGTGGTTCAAAATTCAATGATTTTTCCATGCAATGAACCCAGGGATGAGAAAAGGGCCAAAAATCAGCTAAAAGAACTCAATGTTTGGTACTGCTTTGATTATTGGATTTAGCACATGAAAAAAGCATTGAAACTGGCGAAGATTATGTCAAACAGTACTGGAGTGTTGCCAAATGATGGGGCTATGG
>CAJPEX010003015.1:0-32796 GCA_905338405.1 Notodromas monacha | reverse complement strand
GTGCGTAAAGTGAAGGGTGTTGTGGTCGTTAATATGACTACAAATGCGAGACCTTAAAACAAATAGACAGACTTTTCACCCAATTTGTTCTTTATATGAGTACACAAGACAACTCAGCAAAACCAAGACAAGATGTCTGGAGGGAAGCCTGAACAAATCTCTGACTCCTGAAGAGGATCTGTGATCAACTGATTTTGGAAAGGAATGGTAGGGTTTTTATATTACTATACTTGGGGGCTGGTTCTAGCCATGTGCAAGAAAGAGGTCACAAGTCTGGACAAAACTTGTGTTTTACTGAAACTAAAGCCTGTGGAAGGCTTGTGTGCAGAGGAAACTCTGTTGCAAGAAGGTATCAGGTTACTCAGAGTCTGGGTTCAATGTTTAGTCTTAACTCAGTACCAAGATGACTGTTTCCTGGTTATTATGGGGGACAGGCATCTTGAGAAACAAAGTTTCAAGCAACAGGTGTACGAGGGTTCTAAAAAAAGTTCTTGGAGTAGCAATGAAAATGGCATACAATTGAACTGAAAAAAATTTATTCTCTAGCAAGAACATATTATTTGGCACACAAAAAAACAGCCCAGTTTGACAATTTTTTTTAGTTGTTTGCAAAATTCGTCCATATAGAGTTTTGCTCTCCACTCAAACAATGAGGCGCCCTTTTTTTGTTGTAGCCCAGCTTTCCCCTCAGAATTTCGATTGTGTGTATATGGGCCATTATAGAATTGTTACTACCGTAATTGGCACGATTTGGGCAAACCCAACTTGTGCATGATTGAAAAACCTCCAAAAATATTGATTTTTGCGCAGAACATTTAGCGTCCCAGGAATCATGAAGCTCTAATCAAAATGTATTTAGCTATAAAGTACGGTATTTTATCATTTAAAAAGAGCTACTTGGAAAAATGGTACATTTCCGACCACAGCCGCCAATGTGGCGGCTGTGAAGGCGGCTTTTGATGAAAATGGCGGAATTGCCTTGGATGACCCGGAGGCAACCCTTAGAAGACCCGGAGGCAACCCTTAGAAAGAATGTCAAGTTGATTTCAAAAATTCTGAGGGGAAAGCTGGGCTACAACAAAAAAAGGCACCTCATTGTTTGAGTGGAGAGCAAAACTCTATATGGATGAATTTTGCAAAAATTAAAAAAAATTTCAAACTGGGCTGATTTTTATGTGTGCAAAAGAATATGTTCTCCCTAGTGAATACATTTTTTTCAGCTCAATTGTATGCCATTTTCATTGCTACTCCAAGAACTTTTGTTAGAACCCTCGTGAAGGCTGCAATTATTGTAAACAATGATTATAAGCATGAGCATTGTCAAGGGAACTCCACAAAATGCATGGGTGACAAAAGAGCACCACAATCAGTTTTTTGGCGGATTCACAATTCGTGAAAAACGCTGAATGGCATATACCATTTGTAACATAATGTATAGTGAAGACTTCTCAAGGTGACACAATACTTTTATGCTCAGTTCAGGCATCATTGAGGGCAATTCACTGTACATTCTTCCTCATGTTATGTTCATCAAGCTCCACAGTCCAAGCAGAAGTCCAAAGCAATTTCCTCTGGACTTCTGCTTGGACTGTGGGCACTTTGCTTCTGACTTCAGCTTGGACTATATGCCTTGATGAAAATAACTTTGACCATTAATTGGTATAAGCTTTCTCATGTGTGTAAAACATGACACTATGACTGCCAATAGACCCTGGAGTACCATTAGCAGGGGTATCACCCAAATTTTGAAGACAGGGAGCATCTGCTCAGGCAATCAAATAAAGACGCCAATTCTTTGAGATGAAGGGAATTAAGGGTTAAATATTGTTGCATATAGAAGGAGTATACATTGAGCCAACTTTGAATTGGCATCAGCATCCACATTTGAGAAGGAAACTAATTGGCCCCAAGACTGAGCATAAGTCCTCAACTGGTGACATGATTGAATCCCATCCATTCTTTATTGGAATTGAAGAATCTGCAGCAAAATGTATATGAAAGCTGCATAAAAGCGTTTTTTTGAAAACATATCTAAAAGGAGAACCTGTAGATTTGATGGAAAATTTTGATAGTGATGTTGAAGTCCGCAAGATCTGAAACAACTCCAGTGCTCACTTCAAAACCTGCACCTTCTCTCACAAAGAACAGTAATGTTCACTGTGTACAAGTAGAAGGGATTCACAATAGGAAACATACACATCCATGTTGCAATAAAACTAATCATGTTTTAGCTGGCAGTCATCTTAGCGCTATCTATTTTACTGTAAAAGTCTGCCCCAAATTATTCCAAATGGGCAAAATCGCTTTCTGCACTGAAGAACTTTCTGAATATTGGGAGAGACTCTGCAAATCCTTGAAAACCAGCTTCTCCTTTGACTGAATGAGTTTTTCTTCTTGCAAACCAACCAATGAAGCCAGTTTCTATGACAGCATTGAGAAAGATTTCTCATGAAGCAGATCTGATATTGAAAATAAAATCTATTGATGAGGAAGACTGCTTTGCTGAATATTCTTGGTGTACATGGTGGCCATAAATATTCTAACCAAAGTTGCCCCAGGAACTCATAGATTGTAACATAAATTGCATTGAGGGAACCTGACAATTATTAGAAATGCAAACAAGTATGCACTGCAAGCATTCAGGAACAAAACTTATTAAGAGACTAACAAAGGTACCAACCTACTGATTCTCAGCAGTGAGTACTGCACTGCTGTAACAGGTCATTAGGAAAGACTCATCAAATAATTTGCAACTGCAGGAGAAATGGTGCAGGTATATGGTGCCATTTCTGTTTTCTACAGAGCTGGTGACATGCTATAGAAGAGAGCTGCGCTATTTCTACAGAGAAATGGTGCAGCTATATGGCGCCAGCTCAGTTCTCTACAGTGCTGGCACCAACCCAGCAAATACTTGGGCATTACAATTGGAGACCATGATGTATCATAGGTGATGTGATGGGTGAATCACCCATGATCCATCATGGTTGGACATTTCCATAATGCCCTGCAGGTGTAGGTAATTATTTTTACATATTCATCTAATTTCATTGGAAATACTTCAGCTCACCATCAGGGACACACAGCTGCCAGAGTCCAGGCTCTTGAAGAGATTCCACAAGCATTTTCTCTCCATGTCAGAGACCAGCAAATCACAAGCAAAACCAATCTCACAGAAATCTGGCAGCCAAGTGACAATTTTTCTTGCTGTCTGAAACTATTGGCCTTGATAAGTTTCCACATGGATGAGTCTTCTGGGTGGCCTGATGGATGGCCTTGGTCTGATTTTTACAGCTCCACAATTTCTCCATGTTTATCTCAAGGAAATCTGAGCTGTGATGCCTTAGTAATGCATTTAAAATGGGTAAGGTTTCCTGAAGGGTTAAAAATATCCAAAATTCAGTGTAGGGTTCCCTTGGGATGCCAAAATAACTGCAATTTTACCCCTTTCTTGCAAGGCATTATGGAACTGTCCACCCATGATGACAAAATAACTGGGATTTTAGCCCTTTCTCTCAGGGCAATATGGAACTGTCCATCCATGATGCCAAAATAACTGGGATTTTAGCCCTTTCTCTCAGGGCATTATGGAATTGTCCATCCATGATGCCGGTATAACTGGAATTTTACACTTTTCTCTCAGGGCATTATATGGAACTGTCCACCCATGATGCAAAAATAACTGGGATTCTCCTGCAGGGCATTATGGAAATGTCCAACCATGATGGATCATGGTGATTCACCCATCACATCACCCATGATACATCATGGTCTCCAATTGTAATGCCCAATTATTTACTGGGTTGGTGCCAGCACTGTAGAGAACTGAGCTGGTGCCACATAGCTGCACCATTTCTCTGTAGAAATAGTGCAGCTCTCTTCTATAGCATGTCACCAGCTCTGTAGAAAACAGAGCTGGCACCATATAGCTGCACCATTTCTCTGTAAAACAGAGAAACAGCACAGCTCTCTTCTATAGTGTGGCGCCAGCTCTGTAGAGAACAGAGCTATGTCATTTCTCAGAGCCAGTCCTGGAAATTTTCCCCCAACACATTCACCAATTCTGAAAAAATTCTGAAAATCACCCATATCCAACCATCCATGAAAAACAGGTGATTTACGGGTGTTTTCCGCCTGTGTCTCTTATGCCTGGCAGGAAAACAGCTGAGGAAAAATCACCCGTTTTTGAAAAAACCACCCATATCCATGCACCCATGAAAAATGGGTGTTTGATGGGTGATTTTTGCCTGGGTGATTATGCCTGGCTGGAAAATGGCTGATTATTTGCAGGGTGCTTGCATTATAGGTGAAGCAAGCATCACAGTCAACAAAATGTTTCCACGTGTTCTGCCGCATGTGCGGCCAGTGAAATTGCTGCCTGATGATGGTTAACACCTTTTTCCTGTGTGCATGATCAAGTTTGGCATGGTATGTGTATATGATTTCCTGTTGTTCTTGGGTGTTGGGTATTTTGCGTGTGTTGCCTTGATTTAGCATTATGGGACTTAGGGCGTCTGGCGCATGGAGCATTCTCCCTGGGCAATAGGTTGCCCCTGTACAAGCGCAGTTTTATTTGTAGTTGTATGAGGCGGGTGGTGCATAATTCCCCAAGTAGTGGTTGGTGATCAGTCACAATGGTGAACTTGCAATGCTTGATGTAATCTCAGAATTTCTTTGTGATACTCCATACAATGGCAAGGAGTTCCCATTCCAAATTTCTGTAGCATATTCCTGAGTTGGCAAGAATGCAGCTTGCATATTTGATCACTGCTGGCCCTGTTTCAGGGGAATTTGCACTAGTACTGCACCAAGTCCTGTTGCGGAGGCATCTGCATGCGCCTTGATTGGGTATGTGCTGTTGTAGCATTCCAAGTGGGCAGCATCTGTGATGGCTTCTGGTTAAACACTTGAAGAGCTTCCTTGGTTCACTGTAGGTTTATTTGTGGTTTTGGCGGTATGAGTTTGCAAAGGTGTGTTTCTGCAGAAGCAAAATTCACTGGTGCATGGGCCCACAAGTAGGTTGCATGCCCAAGAAATCTCTGCATTTCCTTGGTTGTTTGTGGTTGCAGGTATTTGGGCACTGCCTGCAAGTTTCTTTCTGCTGGTCTGGTTCCTGTGCGGTTCACAACGTTGCCCAAAAATTTGATTTGTCCGGGCAGGAAGGTGGATTTTGACACGTGGCGCTCGCTGTATTAAGGGTGCGGAGGACTTGTCAAGGTTTGTGCGCACCTCCTCAATTACCTCAAATGTTCGGCTGTAGACAATAATATTGTCAATGTTTGCCATGCACTGCTGTGTGATGTGCTGGTGGAGGATGGTGTTGAATGCCCTCTGGAATATGGCTGGCCCATTGCACAACCCGAAGGGCAGCAATGTGTACTGCACCTGACCCTTGGGTGTCCGAAACAAGAGAGTGAGGGATACCCTAGTGGGAACCCTTATTTTAGCGACATCTATCTTCATCTACCCAAAGCGCCAGTATCCGGATCAACCTCCCACCCAGGTTTAGCCAGGTCAGAGATCGGATCACAATCGGAAGAGAGGCGCGAGAATCAAGAGCATCAAGTGATTAGTTTGTTGTTGACTTCTGACCAGAACTGTACTTTTTATCATTGACTGAATTTTTGAAGAGTCACGTGTTTGAATCTTGAGTTGCGGAGTTGGACTTCGAGATAATAATACTCTGCTTTTGACGCTGGGTGAAGACCTCTCTATTATACCTTATTATTCTGTGGTACAGTACATAAGCAAATGCATTTTATCTCGTATGTTTAAATCGTCAGATGCACCCTTTGAACTTGGATGGGATTTTTTGGTGGGTCACCTCACGTGTACAAGTGCCCTTCGATGGTGGTCGAGGGCCGGGCACCAAAAATAGCGGAATGATTAGTGATGCTTCGGGAGCGCTTGAATTCTGTCTGGATTTGCCGAATTTGAACCCCAAGTTTCCATATTTTTTGGGACCACAATTTTTGGTTGAAAGGAGTAGAGATCTTGAATCTGATGAGCAGATCACTTCCCTTTCTTCGTCACCTTTGATGACGTCGCAAAACGATAGAAGGGGACCGGAACCTCCGAAGGCTTACGTCCCCGGAGGTCAAGGTGAGATTTTTCTTCTTGAATTTTCTGATTACCTCAGTTTATTAGTGTTCGTGGTTGCGGTCTCGTTGAATCTCGATTTGCCGCCTGTTGGTGTACGATGCCTAGTTTTTATCATTGTATATGAAGGAAGAGGTTTCTTCTGATCAATCGGAATTCCGATGGGCGCATTTTTAAAATTATTGTTTCATTCTACATGAACGTTTATTTTACCTGAGTTCACTTCCAGAATGCCGCTCAGTCTTGTGACGAATAAATAGCGTTCTTTTCATCCTTGGGTATTTATGTTGTAGAATTGTAGGTGGACGAGTGTAAGGAGGAATTGAAATTTAATCAGAAAAGCACGGTATTTTCATTTAGTTGCGCACCCCAAGGACGGGATGTTGATTGTAGGGAATCAAGGCATTGAACTTGTTGACAATGACATGGATGGATTTTGTCCAAGTGATCATTCTCATTATTGGATTTTTTTTTTTTCGTTTCTTCTGCGTTTTTAGGTGGAGACGTCGTGGACCTAAGAACCATGTGGGATTGAAGCGATTTCACCACCGTCTTCTCCGACTGTGATCACCTCGAATGAAGGGAAAGACCAGCAGGAAGAAGATTCAAGCCGCTTTTCAACGTCCAGTGAAGGTTGCTCAAGTGCAGATAATAACAAGACGAGCGTTTTGGGCGAAAGCAGTCTGGATCCAGAAGACCGTTCGTCAGATGGAAGAATTGCTGATGGGATGGTAACTAAGATTTGATTCATTATTTTGCATGCCAATGTATTGTATATCGGTTCAGGTACGATTCCATTTGATTTATCCAAGTACAGTATCTTTGGCTAGTACGAAAAAATTTTTGGAAGAAGTTGTGTTCTTCCCTGTTGTCTGCGGAGTTCGTCTGAAGCGGCAGCGAAGTGATATCACTTGACTAACATATTCTTGCCCGACAATTGCTCCGTTTTCTGATTATGTGCCGAGGTCAAGTATTGAGGACGTATTTTTGTAGTCTTATTGGCCAGAGACTATCCTGAACGGAGAACGTTTAGAACTCAAGAAAAAACTTCAGGTTTCGCTGAGGAACCTTCCACTCAAGGTTTCAACAGGTTTGAGAAAAATATTGAACTAATTTTTAAACAGTATTGTTGTTCATCAAAATGCAATAACGCTGGTAAGTGAGATTAAAAATTAAAAGAAAGTAAAATCAAAATGCATAGTTCATAACGTTCCTGCTCCATAAGTACCCAGGAAACTGGAAAGATAAGGACAAAGAAAGACATATCAGCTTTGGATTATGTTGAAAATTTATTTGAATTACGTATGAATCGTATTTGTATCTAATGTGATTACGTCGAAGCATGAAGAACGTTTTATTTTCTTGGAAAATTCTCAAAAACTTCAATGCAGAATGTCGAATTTAGTTTTCAGAAGATTTCAATTTTGAGGGCGTTTGACTTCTGAATGATCTTGGTGCCCATTTTTATACTGTATGATGAACCTCGTGATTTTCAAGAAAATTTGAAATCCGAAAGTCAAAGTATTGTGGTAGCGTGGTTGATGTGCATTTTTTTGTAAATATAATATCCAGCGACTCTTCCAAAGAAGAAAATGCACCTTGTGCAAAACAGCGAAATTTCGTATAAGTTTGCCCTGATTAGAAAAAAAATCAACTCCTGGAACGTCAGAAGAATCAATGTAAAAAAGTGGAGGTACCATATACGGTATAGAATCCAATTTTAACAACCTGTTTTGGAAATGTGTTTTTCCATTCCTTGGCAGAAGAGTTCAAAATTTAATCTTATACGTGAGTTAGAAATCCACGATTCCTGAATTCTTCTCATTTTTTCAAGAATAACTACAGTATGGCGTTTTCCATCCGAGTGAGAATGCTCGAGTTCGGGGAGCTCTGATTGTTAAAACAGAATTTAGGTCGCGAGCACTAAACATGCAGTTCAAGTAAATCGTGACCTTCTTCTGTAACGAACGGAGATTATTGCAAACGATTTTTCTATTCAAGTACGAAAAATGCTTCTGCGATAACCTCTTGAAAAAAAAAAAGGAAGCCGAACGCCGCAACTTCAGTACCTATCCAACGATTGTGATTGGACTCTTCTTTGAAATTGCCATGATTTGACATCAGGAAGTACTGTACAACGAATGCAATTTGAAGACGATTGAGTTGCACATCCGAATGAGGTTGAACTTCTAATGTATTTGTTTTTTACTCCTGTATTTCCAAGGGCCACCGTGCCCTGTATGTAGCGTATGTACTCGAGTACCAGTCGCCGTCAAGTTCCAAAACCACACTATTGCAAAAATAAAAATGCCCAAATTTGAATTTTGACATGATTTGAACCTGAATTAAAATAACAATGAATTTTTTCCAGCAAAATCAGCTTCCCTGTTAAACTCGGCCCATACTTTCTCATTGGAATCATCAAGTTCTAATGCACGCATAAATTACCAAAAAATGTATTCCCTCGTATGGCGCATACCCCTTTTTTTCCCTCACAAATTCGAAAAAAAAAAAAGCTTTTGGTAATCGAAACAATACCGATACTTTTGCGGAGCAAAAAGAAAGAATGCAAATTACGATCTTCGTGATCTACACGTGTGGTATGATGACGGATTCATAGATTCATTATGTATTTTATTTGAATCCCGAAAGCTTGAAAAAGCTCCTCCACCGGTGACGTCTGCGCCTGCCCGTCGACCTAGTTCTTTGACTGTCGCCTCGTTGGTCTCGCCTGGCCCTGGTCCTTTGGCTGTGTCGCTTTCCTCGGCGTGTATCTTGATGTCACCGGAGACTCCCCGCCCGCGACGGAGTTACACGCAGTTGTTTCTCAACGGACACGCTTACACGTATTAGGGACTCAAGTCCAACGCCCATGTGACGTATTGTTGCGTCTTCAACTTGCAGCCGACTCATGTTCCGGTTTCTGCGACTGAAGAACCGCACTTGTCCATGTATTCCATCTGGCAGGTGAGTGTAAAACCGTTCATCGCTTGGCGAGAAGTAAAGATAAATGAACTGTGATGTTGACCGATAATAAATCTAACGTAATTGCTTTTCGTGTAGATATGCTGTTACGATGGAAAGAACATTTTTGGTTGGATTTTAGTTGAAAGACGAAAACAGCGCTTGCGTAATACCGCTTATGCGATAATTAAAGTAAGGTAACCATGAATACGAAAAGAAATGCAATGAGACCCCAACATACGGACGCCCCGACATACGGCCAGTTCGACTTGAAGGAACTTGAAAAAAAAATCCTTGTGAAGCCCTGACATCCAGGCACTGTCACGAGTCTCACGACAGACAGACACTTCAACATGTCTAGAAGATAGTAAGATTTATATTTTTCAAAATTTAAATGTCTCTTGAACAAATTGAGCTATCCAAATCGACAGGCATTAAAAATGAATTTTATAACAAATTCAATCAAATTTATTATCAAAAGCAGGTTGATTTTATCCTATTTTTTCGGAGTACAGTATTCTTCTTCATCTGCGCACAGTAAAGCGAGACTTCTACACTTTCTCTTCTTTTTGGGGTCCTTTTGATGCCAAAGGATCAGATTCTTTGTAATTTTCTTCTTCAATTGTATTCTCTATCTTTTCAGCTGAGACTCACATTTTATTCAACTTTTGGGGAATTCACTCCAAATTTTTGACGAAGAGCAACTATTTGAATAAGTTCTCATTGATTTCTATGGGGAAACGTTCCGACATAAGGACAAGATTTAAGCACCAATTACGTCCGCATCTCAGGGTCTCGCTAAGCAGCCAGGCACCGAGATACGGACATATTGGAAAAGCGGAATATCGCCATAATCCGTGTGATCAAGAGCTATGAAAACGGACCCCCTGTGAAAGTTTTTTTTTTTTTTTTACCGTTAGTATGGGTAGCAAAATGTTCTGAAGAAGAGTCTCACCGCCCTAAAAAATGGACTTCGACCGGATGGGTATGGGCATGCGAATCCGGGGGAGTATCTTGAAATGACTTTAATGGATCATTTCCATGAATGTTATCTTTCGAATTGTAAACCCGAACAAATTTAGACTGTAAACTTCTTCTTGCTTCCCAGGTGTTGCCGCCGTCAACTCCCGACGCCGTTGGACTGACGCCTGGCGAAGCCATGAGTCTAATACGATTCAAGTCGGAATCAGTCGCCGCTCCGTCGTCGTTTCGAGCTGATATGTGTGCCGACGCTGGGTTCAGGTCCCGCGAGTTTGTACGCCGTAGCGTCTCTCAAACTGAAGTCTGCAGCGAAATAGGATACGGAGAACGAAGCGCCGAAATTGACGAAGGTGTCGTGCTATGCGGATAGAGTTGACGTCTCTCCATCGAATGCTTGGAGCTTGTGCGTGATCTTTGGCGGTTCGAAGACGGTGAAGGCGGAACCGCACACCAAACTGGGACGAAACAAAGACGGGGATGATTCAAATCATTGGAATGCTCTGGATTCGATGTCACCTTGCTCCAGTTCTGCGCGTCCTTCCGATTCAGGCTGGGAGAAGGGCGTCAAGGCGGAAGTCGGTCCTGGTGAGATTTTCAAGAAAGTCCAGAGATCTGTCGACTTCTGTGCAGGCTCTTTAAAGTTGTTCCGATCGAAAGAACGCGCCCTTTTTTTCCACCGTATTTACTCGGGTACCACGCGCACTTTTTTTAATTTCCTTTTTTTCAAAATCAACTGAAAGAAAGCGGGTACTGTATAACTTTTTTCAGAATTTCGAGCGTTCAGGCTCGCGTCGTAATTGATTCTTATAGGAAATTTTCAAGAAATTTCAAGACGCAATTTGTTCTTCAAGGGAAACAATCGGGAAGTAATTCTGGTTGGATTGAATTCCTCCCTTTCCCTTTTCGGCATCAAGAAGTTGAGTAAGGCTGCGGAACTCAAAATGCTGAGTCAACTTTCATCTACTTACCTTGCAAGGACACACCCCACGGAAGAACGGAGTGTTCGCAAGTGTTTCGCGAAGCATTTGACTACACTCTACACCTTGTGGATACGTCGGTTCTCCGTCTGTTTCAGTTAGTATTGAAGCCGAACTGTTCTAGTTCTTCTTTCTTCACAGCTTATGTACCTATCTGGTGAATGTTCTAAATGCCCTATTTTTCCAATAGATTTTTTGTTGTCCGACAGGGATCCTCGTAGGCATTCCACATCCTGAAAATTTTCTCCTGATAGAATTGGGTTGAAAAAGTGAGGTTGAGTTATGTCGGGGAGTTCGGGGTTGGTTTGTTCAAGTCAGGTTACTTTTGAATTGATGATTTTAGCTTGCCTCGAAAAGTAAAGGTAGTGGATGGAAAAATTCCTCCAGTTTTATTCTTCGGTGAGGAGTAATTTTGAGTAAAGTCCTGTGAAATCCGCAAGGATGAGTATCATTCGTCTCGTCGCCATCGACTGAAAAAGACTGCAGTTCAGTAATCGTTGTTGGAAACCGTTTTCGTAAAATGTGTCTACCCTTCTTCCCATGAAAATCCTTTGTCCTAATGAGTTAAGGAGATTAGTGATTCATTTTCAATGACCAAAGTTTTTTCAATGTTCGCTAAGGTCGATAATCTCTTAAAGAATTTGTCGCTAGAATTGAATCTCGATAACTCGAACTTCTCTAAGTCGAGTTATCGAGTTGCCTCCTCATGTCGAATTTTTTTCAAGCCAAACTCTAAATTCCCTTAGAAACAATGCATTAAAAACCTCACCTAACCCTTTTCCCCCTCAAACCTCCTTCGTTGAACATTTCTGCATGCCTTCTAGCTATTTTTTATTGACACAGGGAAGAGGAAATCAATAAAATGTGACTGGATAACGAAAGTGCAAGAATAATGTGGGCAAATGAACCCTTACCTCCAAGTTCAGCATTCTGTCAACTAATTTAAAAATCAATCTGAGGCCGAGAATATCAGCAACTGCAATTTTTGGTGTCGCTTCATTCTTTCTCTCAAGAAGAAGGGTTGGTTCCCGAGCTCGATTTTATTTTATTTTTTTTCGGCTGGCCTCTTGAGGTACTACTTGATGAGGTTCCACTGTACAATCCATCGTAAAGCTGTGTTCACAAGTAAATCCCTTCGTATTTACTGCAGCCGGCGTCGACTGTCCAGGTAGCAACGACCGCAACAGTGGAAGTAGAAGCGGATGAATCAAGCGATGCGGAAAAGAAGTTTGCTTCGAAATTTGCTCTAAAATTCCTTGAAAAATTTCCAAAGCCCGCGAACATGATATTGAAAAGAAAATATAACTTTGAGACTTGATCAAATGCCGCGTGGACCTTGGAAAACTTTCCTGTCTGGAGATTTACATTTTGTGAAGGCGTAAATTACGGTCTTCGAACTTGGACGAGGAATATCTTTACTCGAGAGATAAATAAGGTGACGCAATGATGCATGATTTACCCATCATCAATTCTCGCAGTAACTGGCACATTACTACTTTACTTACGGGAAACGAAAGTGCGATTTTGTTCAAGATTGCGTTGATGCTAAATTATTGAGGTGTCTGGTTTTGCTGGTGGGGTAGAGTAAAACAAATAATACCTCGTGGTTAATTTTGGTGCCGTGCGCTTTTTAAATTCATTTTTCCGAAAATTTCCGTGCTTGAGAAAGGGTCGATTTTATGATTTCGAGGCACATTCTAATTATGCGATGCTCCAATGATTGGAATTTCTCTCTCAGGATCAATGGCCATCTTGCCAAGCACTGGCGCAGCAAATTGCATATAATGAAGTTGGAGTGCGTGGGGAAGCTGCCTTTTGGCACTTATGCAGAGATGGAGCGTGCCGGAGTGAGTCTCAACAACATCGACACTTCCGACTGCGAAATTCCCTCGACTCGTTGGTGAGGGTTGCAGCGAAACTCAATCTGGTCGCCACGACCAACGCGTCGCAAACACCGACAACGTCTGGCAGTGCCGCCCCAGTTGCCGTGGAGATTAGCAAATGACTTCCTTCTCCCGAGTGTTTCAAAATAACTGTGATAGAGAAACAAAAAGAAAAATGAAAGCGGGAAGGGTCGGTTCCCGGCCCTTCCCCCAAACCCCTATATTGTCGTCATGGTTATTTTATGTAGATTCCAGCTGCGTTGCGAATTTTTGCGAGTATTTTTGCGTAAGCTTGGGAATCTTGAAGGATTATTATTTTTGCTTACGATCTCTTTCGCCATGTTTCCAATTTTTATTCCATCAACGGAAAATTTCCGTTCCTCGCGATTACCTTTGTATACGTTTCAAATGAATGGTAGGAAATTCCTGGATCTAAAATTTTTACCCGACAAGTTCTTCAGGAGTAGGCAAAATTTGTGATACTCGTTCGAATCACGAATGACCTCGCGAGCCAAATTCATGGATATTCGCAATATCGTATTGGTAGGAAGGGATGTGGGTTCGATATCAAAATGATTTCTGCTTTTCAAATTTTTTCAGTCGAGCGATTGAAGCTTCGATTCAAAGCAGAGGTTGAAAAAGAGAGAAGAATCCGTGTCAGCTTTCCAGTTCATGTTTTCGCATCTGTTTCATATTTCTGAACTCCACGGATCCCTGCTTTACTTCGTCAATCATTTTGTCCCCACCTATTGTCGCATTTTCTTTTCAAGAACGAGAAATGCGTGATCGCATTTTTTGAATGATTTGGACATTTTGTTTGCTTGTGCCCTGTTGAGGATGTTGACTGCGTTGACAAGATGGCGTTGACAAGCTGTCAACAATTCAAAAATGGCAGAAACGTAGGCCTTCCGAATCGAAAGAAAGCTGGAAAAAGAAGTTCGTGATACCTTCAGTGAAGAGGTGTATACAGGATGGATTTGGTCTGCCATCGATGAATCATCTGTTTCGCAGTCTTATCCTTATTGGATGCATGTAGATATATTTGTATTTTACTTTCAACCCTCGGAATGTTTTCTAAGGCATTTTCGAAAATTCACGCTGCTATATTTTTTTAAGCGTCTCTCAAATTTTATTCTATCTTCATTCGCTTATTTCATTGAATATTATAAGATTCTCTCTCGATAGCCGATTTTCTTTTTTCCTGGGGGAACCAGAGGGCGTTCTGAACTTCTGATCCACATGATTTGTACAAGAGCTGGACCTGGTCTTTTTTGTTGATGTTCTGTTCATCTCTCGGCGTAATTCATGGGAACGTGAATCGTGTGAATCATGAAAACGTGAAACTGTGGGGTTTCGGAAGAGGAAAAGTGAAAATAAACTTGGATCAGATGATCGTGATTATGATTGCTTGTGTTTGTTTGAAATATTTACACGTGGGGAGTGTAAATGTCGTGGGGATATTGGAGTTGTATGTTACAAGCCGGGGAACGAATTTGAATAATACTCGGAATAAGTGACCCAATTTTCATTGAAATACAGGATAAATCAGCCACTGAACTCGGCTGGTATTCTTGGTGCACTTCAAAAGAGGAGGAAGAGATTTATGCGCGGCTTTTACTGTGTATTTTTCCACAGAGAAGGCTTAGGAAAGCCAGAGAAGAGAACAAATCGAGATTCGTGATTGTTTGGAAGTGGTGTTCGCCTGTTCCGATGCTATCTAGAAGGAATCTTCGAAGATGGCAATGTCCACTGTTTCTTCTTTCTATGAGAGTGAATGTACTGTACCTTAAGGATTCAGCCTGAGAAATAAGGGATTCTCCGATGAAGGGATGATCCGATGTGGCTGGAAACGTCCAGTGATAGTTTGAACCAACGTCGAACGATGATCTGATGGTCTTCCATGCAGGACTTTCTGAGGATCAAAAACCAAAGGTACATCAAAACCTCGTCATTCAGCTTTTGGGATCCATGTTTTAGTGGTAATGTGGAACTTCATTCTGTTTGATACATGGAAACCTCATTTAACCCACAATATTTCATTTTGTGAGATAGTTCGTTGTTTGAGGGAGGTGGCAGTTATTTAAAGAGAGTGGTTTTAAAAAAATACTCGCATATGAAAATTGAGTATGATGTGAAATTCTTATTCTTTTAGATAACATAGAAAACGATTGAAATAGCCCTGACACATGTAAATTATATCTAGCAAATGTTATTCCCCAGAAGTGAATTATTCTTCAGTCTATATCCTAGATGTTTTTGTATTGGTGAGTGCCAGCAAATATCAGGGAATATCCATTTTTCTTGAGTTCAAAAGAAAGTTTTTTTCTTTGAGGATAAAGTCAAATGAAAATATGCAGAACATTTTGAATAGTTTTTTTTAATTTTCAGATTTTTAAATTACCGTATTCCATTCAGAAAACTCAACAAAATGATACCAAACATGAAGGATTTTATAACTCCTTCATGATTAGTCAGGTTGCAAAATTTACAAAATGTTGCACAAATTATGCTGCAGCAAATTATACATGCCTAAACATTACAGGGCATGACACAGTGCAAAAAAAAGCAGAAGCAGGATAAATTTTCATTGGACAAAATATGCTGCAGCCCAAAAATATTGTACAGACCAATGATTGGGTAGACCTATAAATGTATGCACATTGAGCAGAAATTTTGGAAGGTTGAAAACTTGCTGAGTTTTAAAAATGTGTTTGAATGTTATTTATCATGACAGTACTGTACATTGCATTCTTTCAAAGGGGAATCTTCTGACACAAAAATGTGTGCTTTGAGTTTAATTTTCCTGCAAGATTTTTGGGAATATTTTTTCCTGCAAAATTTTTTAGGAACATTTGCTCCTACAAGATTTCTGGGCTGTGGGATATTTTCTACTGCAGGAAATTATCCTGCAAGCAAAAGGCCATGGTGCTTCTGCTGCTGTATTTTTCTGCAAGTGTCCTGGCCTGTGATGTAGAGGTGTGTATAATTTGTGCAATGTGTAAACTGGCAACCTGACTAAACATGGAGTTTTGAAATCCTTCATGTTTGGTATAATTTTGGTCAGTTTTCTGCAGGAAATAAAGTATATTACCCACATAATGTGGAAGCCTGGACTATAGCGCTGTGCAGATCTGAGTGTGAGCTTGAGTCTGTCAAATTGTTTGAATGAAATTACAAGAATATTTTGAAAAATGAACTAACTGTACCTGTACTATAAAAAACGCCCTCTGTTAAGGAGCAGAATATGTGATAAATTTTTGCTGGCCACATTATGCATTAATATGCTGATGAAAGAATAAACACAAGTCTAAGAAATATTGTGTGCTTGCCTTATTTCTCCAATATGTCATCATAAGGAAATCTCCTGTTATTATGAAATATCATGTTATGACAAAATATCTTGTTACAATGTAATATTTATTAGTATTGGAATTTATTGAAATTAAACATCTGGTTATAGCAGCATCCAAATTTTACAAGTTTTCATTATAACCAGCTATTCCCTTATGATATGACATTTCTTATAAAAGGGTATTCATTTTGAGAAGATATTTTTAATATCAAGATACAGTATTTGTGTTAATCAGTTATTTTTAGTAATGTTATAACAAGACATTGAACCTTATGATGAAATATCCATGATATTATAAATATTTGCTTGAAAAATATACATTAAACTGTTATATAACACATATTTTTCATGAGAAATATATGTGTTAGATTGGTTATGAAAATGTCAGTCATTATACGGAAAATTAATGAAATAGTTCCTGTAAAAAATATTCATTGAAACAAACTATTTTTTTAAACAAAATATTAATTGAAATGTAATATTGTACAGTTGTATACCTCTTTTAGAGCTACGTTAGTAGTACAATTTGTATTATGAATCACAATTTTGCATAGACTTTTATGGGAAATTGTCCAATTTGTTCGAAGAGCAGCCAAAAAATAAACACATTTTTAAAAAAGGGAAAACAGCTCTGTACTGTTTTTGTGTGATCACATGTGACAATGGTTAGAAAAACGTATTTCTTGTGAGACACAGTCATGGAAAAATGTCTCAAAACAGAATTTTTCACATGCAACAATGGTCCATCCACTATTGCTGCATGTAACAAATGTCACACAGATTTCTGTGTTCTGAGACACCATTGCGCCAGAACACAGAAATTTTCACATGTGAAAATGACCATCATTGCATGTCAGAATGGTGACAAAAACGTCTCTGTTCTGAGACACCATTGGACAACAGTTTCTCAGAACACAATTTGTTTTCACATGCGACAATGGTCTTTTGACCATTTTTGCATGTGACAATGGTCAGAAAAAAGAGATCTTCCTGACCAATGGTGACGTGACATGTGGTCACTGTTGTGAGGTTGTCACATGCAGCAACAGTCATTTGACTGTCATGGCATGTGACTACGGTCAGAACAGAGACATTTTTCTGACCGGCGTGACATGTGACAACGGTCAGAAAAATTCATCTGTTCTGCTTCACTGTCATGCAACAGTGTCTCGGATCAGAATGTTTCACATGCAATGACAGTCCATTGACCATCATTGCATGTTACAACGGTCGAAAAAGTCTCTGAGTTCTAGAATTTTTTTGTCCTAAAAAAAAAACCTTGTTCATAGCACAAAATTTGTAATATAAAGAAGGGTGAGCATACACCCTTGTTTGTACAGTAATATGAAATTTTTTCATTCTTTGGGGGGGCTTAAAAAAAATTGTTCTGGTGAACGTTTGTTCTGTGAGGGTTCATACTGCAGGGTACCACTGTATTTGTTCCAAGAAAACATTCGGTACAATGAAATGTCCATCATATGAGATGTTCATCATAAATATTCTAAGAATGATGAGCAACAATGAACAATATTAGCATTAGAGTAACATGAATGTGATTTTCATTGTATTGAAGATGTTTCTCATTATACAGATAGTTATTGTCATTAAAATGAGCATGATTCCTCTTTGAACAAGTTTCTCGTAATCTCATAAATTGCATATAACTCTCAAGATTCATGTTTTAACAAGATTAAAACAAGATGTGCACTATTATATACACACAAAGCCACTGTAGAGTAAAGGGATATTCTCATAGCATCAACTGTTATCCTTTTTGATCATTATTGCGGTAATATGCAAGCTATTATTCCAATTTTAGGATCTCTCCATTTGTATACATGGATGAACAATTTTTTGTTGTTGGTGGAATTGCACTGGAGATTCTATCACAGATTCATGAGAGAGTTAGTCCAGTCAGTAGTCACTGCACACAACACAGATGATCACCTTCAATTCCCGGTCAAGATAGGCGAGTCACAGCATATAGTCACCCACACAAACACATAGCAAAAGCCTGGCCAAGAAGTCAGGTTTCATCATGAATTGCAATTTATGCCCAGGAAGAAGTTCCAAATATGAAGAGCAAAGTAAAAAAACACTATTCTGCATTTCCCCAGCAACATTTTTAAAATTCCCTTTCTGCATCTCATTCTTCCAAATGAATAAAATGTACAACAAGAATTAAAATTTATTTCAAGGGAAATCCAGGGTTACTCCGGGTTACAACAGTCTTATGGGAGATTTGCAGAAATTTTTTTGGAAAAGAGGCAACGGGAATCCACAATGAATGGCATTTTGAAAGGGATTTTGGCGAGAGGAATTTTGGAGAAAGGCATTTAGGGATTATCGTTTTTACAATCCCACGTCGCCTTCGTTTTTCTTTTTTTTTTGAATGGTCAGTTGAAGGTTGCCCTTGAAGAATGGCATTCATACATTGGGGAAAAGGGTTTGAAGGTTAACTAGTTATCAAGAAAATCAGGTTAACTGGTTGTCAAGAATATCAGTTAACCCTTGGTCTTCGACTTGAATGCAGCTTTTGCTGGTGTTTCACAGATTGATTTCTGCCTGGGGTTTGTGTGGAATTCAGAGGAATTTTGTGCTCCGTGTTTCTACATGCTGTGAATATTTCTGTGTACCGTGTTTGTATACTTTTTTATTGTTTACAAACACGGTACACAGAAATATTCACAGCATGTAGAAACACGGAGCAGAACTGCACTGGTTCAGTATTACTTTTTTATTGTTATACTGAACCAGTGCAGTTCTGCTTGTCGAATTTGAAGAATTTTCGTACTTTCTATTCATTTTTTGGGTTCATTGCACAGTATTCCAGTGATATTTTTACTCGTGATGGACAGAACAGTTCGTGCTTTGATTGTTCGAAGTGTGGTGAATTTCCGTTTAATTCTTTTTTTTAATTACATTAATTGTTTTAGGGGTTGTTATAAAAAAGTATTTTGGATCAATCTTGGAATTCCGGAGATTTTCATACTTAGATTTTCATAATATACTTCATATATTTTCATTCTATTGCATTTGAATGAGTTTTTTGAAATTTTTATGCACCAAAATCGGTGCCTTGTGGAATGTAAGAAATTTAAATCTTTTCTATTTCAAGGTGAAGTGAATATTTCGTTATTTGTGCTGTATTTCGCGCTACCGGTTCGACGGCAACCTGCGTTCATGGTGAAGTGGATATTTGGTTCATTGTGCAGTTCTATTTCGCGCTACGATTCGACTGCTGCCAATTCCACATCTACGAAATTCCACAGCTTGAGCATCTGAGAGGGATTGAGGAACGTCGTCTCTGCTGCCTGGTGATCTCTCATGGCCCATTGCTGATGAAGAGCACTTTGGGTGAGTGAGACGTTTTTACTATTACAAGCTGATGAATGGGTTTTGAAGGAGTTATCCATGACCAGGTGCATGATTAAAATAACCACAACCATTCGCAACATCTGGGTCTCTTGAATTAGAATAGATTCAGTACAGTGAACCCCTGATGGTTTAACGAACTTTAGGTTCCTGGAAAAATTCCTTGACTAACAAACAAACCTTTGAAGTTAACAACCGTTTTTTCTTGGGAAGCATCCCACATCTCACAGATATAAAAAAAACTAATTCTGAAGCTGAAATACATGGTATAATCGAAGTCCAAGCATTCAAGAAATGCAGTTCAAAATATTTATGTCCAACCCCTTGCTGCTCCAAACCTGTTCAGTTTGAGATATATAAAGCTACACTCCCTTCATTTCAAAGCCTAATCATATTCAACCCCTTGCAGCTCCAGACATTATCAGTTGAAAAAATTTAAAGCCACCTCTCTGTTCAGTTAGAAACATATTCACGTCCAACCCCTTGCTGCTCCAAACCTGTTCAGTTTGAAATATTTAAATCTACCTATTCCTTCATTTCAAAACCTAATCATGTCCAACCCCTTGCAGCTCCAGACCTGTTCAGTTAACAAAATTCAATGCTACCTATCCCTTCAGTTCAAAACCTATTCATGTCCAACCCCTTTCAGCTCCAAACCTCATCAGTTCAAAAATTGAATGCTACCTATTCCTTCATTTCAAAACGTACTCATGTCCAACCCCTTGCAGCTCCAGACCTCATCAGTTCAAAAAATTTAAAGCTACCTATCCCTTCATTTCAAAACCTATTCATATCCAACCCCTTGCAGCTCAAAACCTCATCAGTTAAAAAAATTCAATGCTACCTATCCCTTCATTTCAAAACGTAATCATGTCCAACCCCTTGCAGCTCCACACCTGTTCAGTTAAAAAATTCAATGCTACCTATTCCTTCAGTTTGAAACCTAATCATGTCCAACACCTTGCTGCTACAAACCTTCTCAATTCAAAAAATTTAAAGCTACCTATCCCTTCAGTTCAAAACCTATTCATGTCCAGCCCCTTGCAGTTCCAGTCCTCATCAGTTCAAAAAATTTAGCCACCTATCCCTTCAGTTCAAAACCTTTTCATCTCCAACCCCTTGCAGCTCCAAACCTCATCAGTCAAAAAAATATAAAGCTACCTACCCCTCCCGTTCCAAACCTATTCAAGTCCAACCCCTTGCAGCTCCAAACCTTTTCAGTTGAAAATATTTAAAGCTACCTATCCCTTCAGTTCCAAACCTATTCATGTCCAACCCCTTGCAGCTCCAAACCTTGTCAGTTGACAACATTTAAAGGTACCCATTCCTTCAGTGCAAAACCTTATTCATGTCCAACCCCTTGTTGCTAAAAACCTTTTCAATTCAAAAAATTTAAAGCAACCCATCCTTTCAGTTAAAAACCTATTCAAGTCAAACCCCTTGGAGCTCCATGCCCAGTTAGCTCAAGGCGTCTACAGCTCCCATCTTCTTCAGCTGAAAACCTATTCATGTCCAAACCGTTGCAGCTCCAGACCTCATCAGTACAAAAAATTTAAAGCTGTATATGCCTTCAATTCAAACCCTATCCATGTAAAACCCATTGCAGCTCCAAACCTCATCAGTTCGAAAAATTGAAAGCTACCTATCCCTTCAGTTCAAACCCTATTCATGTCCAACCCCTTGCAGCTACAAACCTGCTCAATTCAAAAAATATAATGCTACCTATCCCTTCAGTTCAAAACCTATTCATGTCCAACCCATTGCAGCTACAAACCTTTCCAATTTGAAAAATTTTAAGCTACCTATCCCTTCAATGAAAAACCTATTTATGTCCAACCCCTTGCAGTTCCAAACCTCATGAGTTCAAAAAATTTGGAGCTACCTATCCCTTCAGTTCAAAACCTTTTCATGTCCAACCCCTTGCAGCTACAAACCTTTTCAATTTGAAAAATTTAAAGCTACCCATCCCTTCAGTCCAAAACCTATTCATGTCCAGCCCCTTGCAGCTCCAAACCTCATGAGTTCAAAAAATTCGAAGCTACCTATCCCTTCAGTTCAAACCCTATTCATGTCCAACTCCGTGCAGCTGCAAAACTGTTCAAATTCAAAAAATGTGAAGCTACCCATCCCTCCAGTTCAAAACCTGTTCAGGTCAAACCCTTTGCAGCTCCATGCCCAATTAGTTCAATGCGTCTACAGCTCCCATCTTCTTCAGCTGAAAACCTGATCATGTCCAACCCCTTGCAGCTCCAGACCTCATCAGTACAAAAAATTTAAAGCTACCTTTCCCTTCAATTTAAATCCTATTCATGTCCAACCCCTTGCAGCTACAATCCTGCTCAATTCAAAAAATTTAAAGCTACCTATCCTTTCAGTTTAGAACCTTATCGAGCCCCTTGCAGCTCAAGTCCTCATCTGTTCAAAAAATTGAAAGCTACCTATCCCATCAGTTCAAAACCTTTTCATGTCCAACCTCTTGCAGCTCTAAACCTTGTCTGTTGAAAATATTTAAAGCTACCCATTCCTTCAGGCGAAAACCTATTCATGTACATCCCCTTGCAGCTCCAAACCTCATGAGTTCAAAAAATTTAAAGCTACCTTTCCATCCAGTGTAAAAGCGTTTCATGTCCAACCCTTCGTGGTTTTAAACCTGTTCATTTCTAAAAATATAAAGCTAGCCAACCCTTCAGTTGAAAACCTATTCAAGTCCAACCCCTTGTAGCTCCATGTCCAGTTTGCTCAATGCCTCTACAGCTCCCATCTTCTTCAGTTCAAAACCTATTCATGTCTAACCCCTTGCAGCTTCAAACCTCCTGAGAACCTACCCCTTGAGTTCAAAACCTATTCATGTCCAGCTTCAGAGTTTTTGGAATGGATTTTTTTGTAGGTTGAGGGTTTTGGAAGGGAAGGATATTTGAAGCAGGGGTTCCCCCCGAAGTTGGAAAATGTTTCTTGCAGTTTTAATTTCAGGAGGAATCAATTTCAGCTGAGGAAATTATTATTTTTTTTACCTTCTCATTGGTTATCGAAAGTAGTTGGATTACCCTGGAAAGGTACATTCTGAGCATTGATTCACAAGAATTTTTGAAACTTTCCCTTCTGATTTTTCTATAACCTTTCAAATAAAACAAAATTTGGAATGCTTTGTTTGGAACATGGAGCACTTTAGGAGCAAGGGAAAAATGTTGTAAACATTGCCAGAAATTCAGAACTACGTTTTTTTGTTTGGGATGATAAGACTCTCTTCACAAGAGAGATCAATTTTTTATTCTGTGGAACTTGTTCCATATCATTTACTTGTGTACATTTTTGTAATGATTTCTGTGAGGTTGAATTTATATTATCTGGTTTTGATTCACTTGGAAGATGCTGTGTGGCCATGGAGTTGTGCAAACGTTGTTTCAGAATTGGAATTTTCTCTATTAGCAGTGCTTTTTTTTTTGGTTAGGTCAAGAATTGGGGATTTCATGATCTTGATGTTTTCAGTTTTCTTTGAGTTTTTTCTGACTGTCATTTGAATGTTCTTGTTATGACTTTGGTTGAAATTTCTGTTTGTTGTAAATTTCACACCTTTCCTGGTGCAAGAAACAGCATGATATCACATAAAGTAGTTTTCTTGAAAACGTATATAAGTTGGCATTATTTATGGTTCTTATAGGTTTGTATTTCCAAGATTTTTTTGTGGGGAAGGAGGGGTTAGTTTCTTTTTCAGGGTGTTTGAGATTTGATTTGTTTCCTGGAATGAGTTTTGGTTTTAAGGACTTGAGGAGATTTTTCACACATGGATGACATTTTTTTTTTTTTAGGAAGGGCTTTCCTGTTGGTGGAGAATTCCCCCCTGTCAGATTTTTGCAAGGATGTTTTGTGATGTTGGTGGTTTTTTTCTAGGAATTTGTTTGGTAGTTTCCCATTGATTTTTTTCAATTTCGCGTGATTGATTGGTTTAGTTTTGCAGTGGGGGTTTTTCCCCTGTATGGCAGACTTTTATTTGTGATGTTGCTTTTTTGTTTTTGGAGGATTTCCCCCCTGTTTTATTTATATGAGAATGTTTTTTCAAGTTCATTGTTTTTCTTGGTTGATAATCATTAGGGAATATTTATTATTTTTTCAATTTTGTGGTGTATCCCCCCTGTACATTTTGGAATTTTTTTGAGTGAAATCATTTTGAGCTATTTTAGTGAGTTTTTTTTTCAAGTTTCAAGGAGTTTGTTATTTTGTACACTTTTCTTGGTTAGATTTTTTCATTCATTCACATTGGAGGTTTGGAAGGTTGATTGGTCATGGTGATTTCTTTTCTGAAGAATTTTTACAAAGGTAGGTTTTTTTTTAGTGGTTTGGATTTTTTCAGAATTTTTGAAATAGATTTTTTTGTGAGGGTTTTGGAAGGGAAGGATATTTGAAGCAGGTGTTTCCCCCCAAGTTGGAAAATGTTTATTGGAGTTTTAATTTCAGGAGGAATACATTTTGGCTGAGGAAATGTTTTTTTTAAATTTCTCATTGGTTATCAAAAGTAGTTGGATTACCCTGGAAAGGTACATTCTGAGCATTGATTCACAAGAATTTCCGAAACTTTCCCTTCTGATTCTTCTATAACCTTTCAAATAAAAAAAATTTGGAATGCTTTGTTTGAAACATGAAGCACTTTAGGAGCAAGGGAAAAATGTTGTAAACATTGCGAGAAATTCAGAACTATGTTTTTTTTGTTTCGGATGATAAGACTCTCTTTACAAGAGAGATCAATTTTTTATTCTGTGGAACTTGTTCCATATTATTTACTTGTGTACATTTTTGTAATGATTTCTGTGAGGTTGAATTTAGATTATCTGGTTTTGATTTACTTGGAAGATGCTTTGTGGCCATGGAGTTGTGCAAACGTTGTTTCAGAATTGGAATTTTCTCTATTAGCAGTGCTTTTTTTTTGGTTAGGTCAAGAATTGGGGATTTCATGATCTTGATGTTTTCAGTTTTCATTGAGTTTTTTCTGACTGTCATTTGAATGTTCTTGTTATGACTTTGGTTGAAATTTCTGTTTGTTGTAAATTTCACACCTTTCCTGGTGCAAGAAACAGCATGATATCACATAAAGTAGTTTTCTTGAAAACGTATATAAGTTGGCATTATTTATGGTTGTTAGGTTTGTATTTTCAAGATTTTTTTGTGGGGAAGGAGGGGGTTGGTTTCTTTTTCAGGGTGTTTGAGGTTTGATTTTTTTTCCTGGAATGAGTTTTGGTTTTAAGGACTTGAGGAGATTTTTCACACATGGATGAATTTTTTTTCTTTTAGGAAGGGCTTTCCTGTTGGTGGAGAATTCCCCCCTGTCAGATTTTTGCAAGGATGTTTTGTGATGTTGGTGGTTTTTTTCTAGGAATTTGTTTGGTAGTTTCCCATTGATTTTNTTGTTCATGGTGTTTGAGGTTTGATTTTTTTTCCTGGAATGAGTTTTGGTTTTAAGGACTTGAGGAGATTTTTCACACATGGATGAATTTTTTTTCTTTTAGGAAGGGCTTTCCTGTTGGTGGAGAATTCCCCCCTGTCAGATTTTTGCAAGGATGTTTTGTGATGTTGGTGGTTTTTTTCTAGGAATTTGTTTGGTAGTTTCCCATTGATTTTTTTCAATTTCGCGTGATTGATTGGTTTAGTTTTGCAGTGGGGGTTTTTCCCCTGTATGGAAGACTTTTATTTGTGATGTTGCTTTTTTTGTTTTTGGAGGATTTCCCCCCTGTTTTTTTTTATGTGAGTTTGGTGTTTCCAGTTCATTTTTTTTTTTGGTTGATAATCATTAGGGAATATTTATTATTTTTTCGATTTTGTGGTGAATCCCCCCTGTACATTTTGGAATTTTTTGGAGTGAAATCATGGTGTGCTATTTTAGTGAGTTTTTTTTCAAGTTTCATGGAGTTTGTTTTTGTGTACACTTTTCTTGGTTAGATTTTTTCATTCATTTGCATTGACGGGTTGGAAGGTTGATTGGTCATTGTGATTTCTTTTGTGAAGAATTTTTTCAAAGGTAGATTTTTTTTAGCGGTTTGGATTTTTTCAGAATTTTTGAACCCTGGAAAGGTGCATTCTGAGCATCGATTCACAAAAATTTTTGAAACTTTCCCTTCAGGTTTTTCTATAACCTTTTGAATTCAGAAAAAAATCCAGCACTTCAGGAGCAACGGGAAAATGTTCAAAACATTGCCAGAAATTCAGAACTATTTTTCTTTTGTGAAGAGAGTCTTGAAGAGAACAGTGTGTTTGCAGGCAAGAGCCAGTGGCATACTGCAGAGAAGAGGGAATTCAAAAAATTTAAAGCTACCTATCCCTTCAGTTCAAAACCTATCATGTTCAATCCCTTGCAGCTCCAAACCTCATCAGTTCAAAAAATTCAAAGCTAGCTATCCCTTCAGTTCAAACCCTATTCATGTCCAACCCCTTTGCAGCTACAAACCTGGTCAAATTGAAAAAAATTAAAGCTACCCATCCCTTCAGTTCAAAACCTGTTTAGGTCAAACCCTTTGCAGCTCCATGCCCAGTTAGCTCAAGGCGTCTACAGCTCCCATCTTCTTCAGCTGAAAACCTATTCATGTCCAACCCCTTGCAGCTCCAGACCTCATCAGTACAAAAATTTTAAAGGTACCTATCCCTCCAATTAAAACCCTATCCATGTCAAACCCCTTGCAGCTCCAAACCTCATCAGTTGAAAAAATTGAAAGCTACCAGTTCAAAACCTATTCATGTCCAACCCCATTGCAGCTACAAATCTTTTCAATTCAAAAAATTTAAAGCTACCCATCCTTTCAGTTCAAACCCTATTCATGTCCAACCCCTTGCAGCTACAAACCTGCTCAATTCACAAAATTCAAATCTACCTATTCCTTCAGTTTGAAACCTATTCATGTCCAGCCCCTTACAGCTCCAGTCCTCATCAGTTCAAAAAATTTAAAGCTACCTATCCCTCCAGTTCAAACCCTATTCATGTCCAACCCCTTGCAGCTACAAACCTTTTCAATTCAAAAAATTTGAAGCTGCCCATCCCTTCAGTTCAAAACCTGTTCAGGTCAAACCCTTTGCAGCTCCATGCCCATTTAGCTCAATTCATCTACAGCTCCCATCTTCTTCAGCTGAAAACCTATTCATGTCCAACCCCTTCCAGCTCCAGACTTCATCAGTACAAAAAATGTCCAACCCCTTGTAGCTCCAAACATCATTAGTTCAAAAAATGCAAAGCTACCTATCCCTCCAATTCAAACACTATCCACATCAAACCCCTTGCCGCTCCAAACCTCATCGGTTCAAAAAACTTAAAGCTACCCATCCCTTCAGTTCAAATTCTTTTCATGTCCAACCTTTTGCAGCTCCAAACCTTGTCAGTTGAAAACATTTTAAGCTACCCATTCCTTCAGTTCAAAACCTATTCATGTTCAACCCCTTGCTGCTCCATACCTCATGAATTCAAAAAATTTAGAGCTACCTATCCCTTGAATTTAAAACCTATTCATTTCCAGTCCTTTGCAGCTCCAGTCCTCATTAGTTCAAAAAATTAAAAGCTACCTATCCCTTTTGTTCAAAACCTATTCATGTCCAACCCCTTGCAGCTCCAAGCCTCATCAGTTCAAAAAAATATAGCTACCATCCCTTCAGTTCAAACCCTATTCATGTCCAACCCCTTGCAGCTATTGTAAAGCTACCTATCCCTTCAGTTCAAAATATATTCATATCCAACCCCTTGCAGCTCCAAACCTCGTCAGTTGAAAACAATTGAAGCTAGCCATTCTTTCAGTTCAAAACATGTTCATGTCTAACCCTTGCAGCTCCAAACCTCATGAGTTCACAAAATTCAAAGCTACCTATCCCTTCAGTTCAAAACCTTTTCATGTCCAACCGCTTGCAGCTCCAAACCTCATGAGATCAAAAAATTCAAAGCAACCTATCTCTTCAGTACTAATCCTATTCATGTCCAACCCCTTGAAGCTGCAAACCTCTTCAATTCAAAAAATTTGAAGCTACCTATCCCTCCAATTCAAAACCTATCCATGTCCAGCCCCTTGCAGCTCCAGTCCTCATCAGTTAAAAATTTTGAGCTACCTATCCTTTCAGTGCAAAACCTTTTCATGTGCCACCCCTTGCAGCTCCAAACTGCAAGAGTTCAAAAAATTCAAAGCTACCTATCCCTTCAGATCAAGACCTATTCATGTCCATCCCCTTGCAGCTCAGAACCTAATGAGTTCAAAAAATTCAAAGCTACCTATTCCTTCAGTTCAAACCCTATTCATGTCCAACCCCTTCCAGCTACAAACTTTTTCAATTCAAAAAAATTGAAGCTACTCATCCCTTCAGTTCAAAAACTATCCATGCCCAACCCCTGGCAGCTCCAAACCTCATCAGTTCAAAAAATTGAAAGCTACCTATCCCTTCAGTTCAAAACCTATTCATGTCCATTCCCTTGCAGCTCCTAACCTCATGAGTTCAAAAAATTCAAAGCTACTCATCCCTTCAGTTCAAAACCTATTCATGTCCAACCCCTTGCAGCTACAATTCTGCCCAATTCAAAAAATTTAAAGCTACATATCCCTTCAGTTCAAGACCTATTCATATCCATCCTCTTGCAGCTCCAAACCTCATGAGTTCAAAGATTTCAAAGCTACCTATCCCTTCAGTTTAAGCCCTATTCATATCCAACCCCTTGCAGCTACAAACCTTTTCAATTCAAGAAATTTAAAGCTATCCATCCCTTCCATTGAAAACCTAGAATTGTTTCAACCCCTCGCAGCTCTAAACCTTGTCAGTTGAAAATATGTAAAGCTACCTGTTCCCTCAGTTCAAAACCTATTCATGTCCATCCCCTTGCAGCTCCAAACCTCATGAGTTCAAGAAAGTTAAAGCTACGTATCCCTCCAGTTCAAAACCTATTCATGTCCAACCCCTTGCAGCTCCAAACCTCATCAGTTGAAAACATTTAAAGGTACCCATTCAGTCAGTGCGAAACCTATTCATGTCCAACCCCTTGCAGCTCTAAACCTCATGAGTTCAAAAAAATTTAAGGCTTCCTATCCCTTCAGTTCAAGACCTGTTTATGTCCGTCCCCTTGCAGTTCCAAACCTCATGAGTTCAAAAAATTCAAAGCTACCTATCCCTTCAGTTCAAACCCTATTCATGTCCAACCCCTTGCAGTTGCAAACCTTTTCAATTCAAAAAATTTGTAGCTACCCATCCCTTCAGTTCAAAACCTATTCATGTCCCGCCCCTTGCAGCTCCAAACCTCATCAGTTCAAAAATTTATAGCTACCCATCCCTTCAGTTCAAAACCTTTTCATGTCCAACCTCTTGCAGCTCCAAACCTCCCGAGTTCAGAGAATTTTAAGCTGCCTATCCCTTCAGTTCAACCCTTTTCATGTCCAACCCCTTGCAGCTACAAACCTTTTCAATTCGAAAATTTAAAGCTTCCTATCCCTTCAGTTCAAAACCTATTCATGTCCAACTCCTTGCAGTTCCAAACATCATTAGTTCAAAAAATGCAAAGCTACATATCCCTTCAGTTCAAAACCTATTCATGTCAAACCTCTTCCAGCAAATGTAAGTCTACCCTTCCCTTCAGTACAAACCTTTTCATATCCAACCCTTGCAGCTCCAAACCTCATCAGTTCAAAAAATTTGAAGCTACCAATCCCTTCACTTTAAAACGTTTTCATGTTCAACCCCTTGCAGCTCCAACTTTCATCAGTTCAAAACATTTAAATCTACCCATCCCTTCAGTTCAAAACAGCCTCTTTCAGGTCCAGACCTCACATAATATAACAATCTCAGATGATCCACTCCAGCAATTGCAAATCACTTTTGCTCTTTTGTGCACAACTGCGTCTCCGTACCATTCTGGTTTGAACTGGCCACTCAAACCAGGATGTGTTCTCAGCGAACCCTTCTTTCACTATTCATTCATTTCTTTGATTAACACTAACTTGAAGATCCATGCCTCATCAGTTCAAAAAATATAAAGCTACCTAACTCTTCAGTTTAACACCTTTTCATGTCCAACCCCTTGCAGCTCCAAACATCATCAGTTCAAAACATTTAAAGCTACTCATCCCTTTAATTCAAAACCTATTCATGTTCAGCACCTTCCAGCTCCAGACAGTTTGATCAGTTTGAGAATGTAGAGCTACCTATCCATTCTGTTCCAAACCTATTCATGCCCAACCCCTTGCTGCTCCAAACCTCATTAGTTTAAGAAATTCAAAGCTACATACCCCTTCAGTTCAAACCCTATTCATGTCCAACCCCTTGCAGCTTTAATCCTTTTCAATTCAAAAAATATAAAGATACCCATCCCTTCAGAACAAACCCCTTTCATGTCAAACCCCTTGCAGCTCCAAACCTCATGAGTTCAAAAAATTATAAGCTACCCATCCCTTCAGTTCAAAACCTATTCATGTTCAGCCTCTTTCAGTTCCAGACCTCATATAATATAATGATCTCAGATAATCCACTCCAGTTATTCCAAATCACTTTTGCTCTTTTGCGCACAACTGCGTCTACATACCATTCTGGTCTGAACTGGCCACTCAAACCAGGATGGGTTCCCAGGGAACCCTTCTTTCACTATTGCTCTCAAGAATATTTTCATTCATTTCTTTGATTCACTAATTTGAAGATCCATACCTCATCAGTTCAAAAAATTTAAATCTACCTAACCCTTCAGTTTAAAACCTTTTCATGTCCAACACCTTGCAGCTTTCATCCTTTTCAATTCAAAAAATATAAAGACACCCATCCCTTCAGTCCAAAACCCATTCATGTCAAACCCCTTGCAGCTTGAAACCTCATTAGTCCAAAAAAATTCAAAGCTACCTATCTGTTAAGTGCAAAACGGATTCATGTCCAGCCCCTTGAAGCTCCAGTCATCATCAGTTCAAAAAATTTGAAGCTACCTATCCCTTCAGTTCAAAACCAATTCATGTTCAGCCCCTTGCAGCTCCAGACCTCATCAGTTCAAGGAATGTAAAGCTCCCTATCCCTTTAGTTCCAAGCCTATTCATGTCCAACCCCTTGCAGCTCCAAACCTTATCAGTTCAGAAATTAATAGCTACCCATCCCTTCAGTTCAAAACCTTTTCATGTCCAACCCCTTGCTGACCTCATCAGACCTCATATTCAGACCTCATCAGTTTGAGAAATGTAGAGCTACCTATCCATTCTGTTCCAAACCTATTCATGCCCAACCACTTGCTGCTCCAAACCTCATTAGTTTAAGAAATTCAAAGCTACATACCCCTTCAGTTCAAACCCTATTCATGTCCAACCGCTTGCAGCTAATGTAAATCTACCTATCCCTTCAGTTCAAAACCTGTTTGTGTCCAGCCCCTTGAAGCTCCAAACCTTGTCAGTTGGAAACATTTAAAGCTACCCATTCTTTCAAGTCAAACCCTATTGATGTCTAACCCCTTGCAGCTCAAACTTCATCAGTTCAAAAAATATGAAGCTACCCATCCCTTCCATTCAAAACCTATTCATGTCAAATCCCTTGCAGCTCCAAACCTCATCAGTCCAAAAAATTTAAAGCTACGTATCCCTTCAGTTTGAAACCTATCAATGTCCAGCCCCTTGCACCTCCATGCCCTGTTTGCTCAAAGCCTCTACACCTCCCATCTTCTTCAGCTGAAAACCTATTCATGTCCAACCCCTTGCAGCTGCACCTTTTCAATTCAGAAAATTTGAAGCTACCCATCTCTTCAGTTCAAAACCTATTCATGTACCACCCCTTGCAACTCCACTCCTGATGAGTTCAAAATTTTAAGCTACCTATCCGTTCAGTGCAAAACCTTTTCATGTCCCACCCCTTGCAGCTCCAAACTGCAAGAATTCAGAAAATTCAAAGCTACCTATCCCTTCAGTTCAAGACCTATTCATATCCATCCCCTTGCAGCTCAGCACCTCATGAGTTCAAAAAATTCAAAGCTACGTAGCCCTTCAGTTCAAAACCTATTCATGTCCAACCCCTTGCAATTAAGAAATTTAAGGGTACCTATCCCTTCAGTTCAAGACCTATTCATGTCCATCCCCTTGCAGCTCCTAACCTCATGAGTTCAAAAAATTTAAAGCTACCTATCCCTTTAGTTCAAGACCTATTCATGTCATGCCCCTTGCAGCTCTAGTCCTCATCAGTTAAAAATTTTAAGCTACCTATCCCTTCAGTGCAAAACCTTCTCATGTCCAACCCCTTGCAGCTCCAAACTCCATGAGTTCTAAAAATTCAAAGCTACCTATCCCTTCAGTTCAAGACCTATTCATATCCATTCCCTTGCAGCTCAGCACCTTATGAGTTCAAAAATCTCACTGCTATGTATCCCTTCAATTCAAAAAATTTAAAGCTACCCATCCCTTCAGTTCAAAAACTATTCATGTTCAACCCCTGGGAGCTTCAAACCTCATCAGTTCAAAAAATTGAAAGCTACAGTTCAAAACCCATTCATGTCCAATCCCTTGCAGCTCCAAACTGTTTCAGTTGTAAACATTTAAACCTACCCATTACTTCAGTTCAAAACCTTTTCATGTCCAACCCCTTGCAGCTCCAAACCTCATGAGTTCAAAAAATTTAAAGCTACCTATCCCTTCAGTTCCAAACCTTTTCATATCCAGCCCCTTGCAGCTCCAAACGTCATCAGTTCAAAACATTCAAAGCTACTCATCCCTTCAGTTCAAAACCTATTCATGTTCAGCCCCTTCCAGCTCCAGACAGTTTGATCAGTTTGAGAAATGTAGAGCTACCTATCCATTCTGTTCCAAACCTATTCATGCCCAACCCCTTGTAGCTCCAAACCTCATGAGTTCAAAAAATTAAAAGCTACCCATCCCTTCAGTTCAAAACCTATTCCTGTTCAGCCTCTTTCAGTTCTAGACCTCATTTAATATAATGATCTCAGATAATCCACTCCAATTATTCTGAATCAGTTTTGCTCTTTTGCACACAACTGAGTCAACATACCACTCCGGTTTTAACTGGCCACTCAAACCAGGATGGGTTCCCAGGGAACCCTTCTTTCACTATTGCTCTCAAGAATATTTTCATTCATATCTTTGATTCACTAATTTGAAGATCAATACCTCATCAGTTCAAAAAATTTAAATCTACCTAACCCTTCAGTTTAAAACCTTTTCATGTCCAACACCTTGCAGCTTTAATCCTTTTC
>CAJPEX010003014.1:0-32800 GCA_905338405.1 Notodromas monacha | reverse complement strand
TGGAATCTTGTTTTTTGTGTTTGTTCAGAATATTTGTTTCATAATTGTTTTTATATAATCATCTTCTGGAAGAAGATGGATTTCTTTTTCTCGAATCTTGTGACGACGTGGCGTTTTCGTACGCCGCGTCGAATTTTCTTTTCCTGTTTGTTCTTCTGACTCGGGCGACATCTAGTCGTCCCGAGAAAAGCGGCGTGTCAGCGGGCGACATCTGTTCGACCCGTGACAACAGTTACACGATTCTGCGCGAAGAAGCTTCTTGCTGTTGTTCCGGGGAAGCTGTTATAGGATAAGATATATTATTTGAAGGTCTAGGAAATAAAAAAAAGACACTGCAATCAGCTGGGCTGTGGCTGGGGTGCTTAACACCCTAGTGTATTGTTAACATATTCGAGAATTGCAAGTATTTGCAACACAATCAGCAAAAAAATGGTTTTCAACACCTTCTGTGTGAGACTGCCAAACAAGAACTCATGCCAAAACAGGGAGTTTTTGAATCAAGAAGATTCTCTGAGAAATACTCCCTGTTTTGGGGTCAGTTCTTGCTTGACAGTCTAACGTAAAAGATGTCAAAAACCAGGTTTTGATGATTATGTAGCAAATACTTGCAATGCTTGAATATATCAACATTAAACTAGGGTGTTAAGCACCCTGGCTGCAGCCCAGCTGATTGCAGTGTTTTTTTTAATTTTCTAAAAAACTTCAAATATCTCTTATCCTTGCACAAAAAGTGGTGGCGGAGCATGGTTTTGCATCTTCGAAAAAGTGTTGAAAGTTTAAAAGCATACTTAAAATTGGAATTGAGCAGAAGCTTCAAAATTCAACAATATTTTACTGAACATTTCAAGGCCTGTTTCAACGCAGGGATCAAAAGGGTTGAGAATTGCGTACAAATTGGTGGTGATTACATTAAGAAGGTATCTACCTAACTTCTTGGAACTATAGTGGAACATGAGAAAAATGTATAATATAAAAAAGATCCCTGGTGTTCAGCAGATCATTTAACCCTTGGACAGCGGAGGGTTCTTTCCCATAGTGGAACGGCGTTGGATTATTTTTGTATCCTCCGGCATTTTCAGATTTTTGAAGGTCAGGAAAACCCTTCCATGAGGGCTGAGGCAAAGTTGGGATAAATCCAAGAAAAGCCTGTTGCTTAACTGAGCATTTTTTCAATTTTCCCACAAAAATTTTCTGTGCCCACGGAAAAAACATTGGGATTTTTCACAACTTTTCCCTTAACCCCCTGTTGTCATTTTTTTCTTCGCCTCTCTGATGTGCAACAAAATTTTGCAAAATAGTCTGACTTTGCCGCCCAAGGGTTAAAGTCTGCGCCGGAACGATTCTGCGCGGGAACGTGTAACCCCTCATACAGGTGGTGGCTGCAGGGCTAAGCTTTCCCTCATAAACCTTTTTTTCTTAAAATAAAATAAGCTCAAAGTTCTTTTTATTCTGACAAAAATATCTCAGATTAAACCAATTTTTTTTATTCTGGCGGGAAAGTCTTTGTAAATCCGAGGCGAATATTTCTTTTCTTCGTGCGTGTGACTGTGTAAGAAAAGCTACACTCAATAGCGAAAGCGAAAATATCCTTTAATCTTTCTCTTCACGATGAAATTGGTACTTCGACAGAACGAAGTGCAGTGTATTTTGAAGGATTAGTATCAATAAGTCTAGAATAAATAAAAGTCTAGAATAAATAAGCCGTGCAATCCGAACGATGCCAAAGTTTTACGTTGCTGATTTTTAGCAAGATGCCATCATATGGCCTTATTATTGTACTTCCTTGACAATACGGAGCACGAGGCAACTTTATTTTTGCTGGAAAATTTGTCATTCGATTCATAAACGCGGATATCAGTCAGATGAGAAAATACTGTGATCTACTGTATTGTAATCGTGAATTTTCAGCTGATGCACCAAACTACATATACGAGCAGGGTTGAAAAATCTTTCAATTACTTTCCTGTCCTAAATGTATGTTCATAGGAATACTACTTTCCTAACACACGCACGCTTTTCGATAATAACTTAATCGTGTGATATTTATCATTCATACGATTGATATGATGTCCATTTTGATGAATTTAAGTTTAAATTGGTCTTGGATGATGGATTTTTGAAAAATTCACCTGATATATAAAGCACGGAATCCATTCGGTCTTATTTGAAATGAAAAGTGTCAATGGCTTCCAAGGTTTTTTTTATTCATTAAGTACAATACGTATTTTATTTTATGCTGTAAAAAATTCATCCTCTTTTTCCTTGTTCTCGTTTGATTCAAAATTTACCTTCATCAGAATCGTTTGGAATAATTTTTTTAATTTTCGGCTATTCAGAGGCAATTTTAGCATTCGCTTTGTCTTTCCACTCTCATTATTTTTCAACCCCGGGTATCTAAAAAAAACAGCTTAAGATGTAATAAAAAAGGTATCATAAAAATTGGACGCAGTTTAAAATTCAGTCAGGTTACGCGTCGAGTATGCCTTTGTCTTCGATTTCAAGCCGGTTTATTGTGTCAATATTTTGAAAAATAATTGAAGGTGCAGTGTTGCATTTTTCGTGCGGAATTTTCTTTTTGAGTTTAGTACAGTATGAATAAGTTTTTTTTTCAAAGACAAACGTGAAAGAACGCACGCCAATTTTCAGATTTTCAATTTTAATTTCTTCAGAGATTTTTTTAGGTGAGGAAAAAAGGGGAAAAATTCTCTGTCGATGCTTTTGAAAAATTTAAGGATTATTTATTGCTGTTGGACGATAAGATTTGTAAAAAAATTGACTGTGGACTTGGTCACTATGAGAAAAGGACGTCATGAAATGAATATCTTGTCAGTTTATGTCCAATTGTACACGCAGTAATGTATCGAAATCTTATTCTGTATAATTAAACTTTTCCCGAAAATATGTGTTAATGAGTCAAAATGGACGAGAAGAAAATGTGATTAGCTGCATGACTTCACTCGGACTTCGCTTATTGTGATTTGAATTGTTAAATGTTGCTTTTTCGTTGAGAGACGTTATTTGGTTTGAAAGTGAAATTTCCTAGAATTCGACATTACAGTATTCTGAATTCGTCTTCCGATACTAGGCCCACAATTTTTACTGAAGTTCCATCAAAATGTTATTGGAACAAATGTTATAATGAACATCACTTTGTAAACAGATTTTTGTTTCCGCTGAAAATGGTGCAATATTTGGCACGAGATGAAAGTGTTCAAGCGAATGGATCTGAGCAAAAGCTTTTGTAAAAATGCATTGCTTTCCCAACTTGAATATAACCAGTTGAAATTTAAAAAAAATTCCTGCGCTTTATAACCAGATTAATCGTTTTTTTATTGCTGCTGAAATTTCAATTTATCTGCACGGAAAGAGTGCATCTTGTTTGCATTTTGATTATAGTTTGAAAAATTTGAATAGTCTAGTATTTTTCGCCAGGCCCAAAGTTGAAATCTTGAATCGTTGAATACTTGTTTTTCAATTGCTGGGACTTATTATTAATTGAAAATCACCATTGGAATTCCAAAATGTTGCATTCGTAGTCCATCAACCTTCGAAAGTGCAGAAAAGTTTGGGAAGTCCTCGTGAGGGGGGAAAAGCTTCCTGTGAATAAATATAAAAAAATACTGCAATAAAGATGTACAAGTTTACGCAAAAAACGTTTACTATTTATTCGAAATGTTAGCATTGAACACAATTTTCTGCTGATGTGCATGCTCATTAAAAGTTTGCTGAACCAAGAAAAAAGGATGGATTATTGCTGTAGATTGAGTGCAAATTTTTTTTTTCTTTGGCCACTCGCGGCGCTGAAATTCTGCCTTTTGGCTCCGCGAAAAAAAAAATTATGAATTAAAGTTTGCTGAACCAAGAAAAAAGGATGGATTATTGCTGTAGATTGAGTGCAAATTTTTTTTTTCTTTGGCCACTCGCGGCGCTGAAATTCTGCCTTTTGGCTCCGCGAAAAAAAAAATTATGAATTCTCCCGCAGAAATTATTATTTAATTTGTTTCATAAATTTGGTATCATCGCGATAATGTCTTACTACCACTACACTCATTGATCTTCCGGTATTTTGTGTCACCCTGCTGAAAACTAATCAAGATTACTTCTCTTTTTCTCTTTCTTTCACTTTTCCTTCGTATTCTTTGCTCGATCCACGTACACACGACACATGACATTGTCACACGTGCACGTGTCGGATCGTGACTTTATTTGTCGTGTGTGGGCTATTTTTATTGCCAATTTCTGCGTGTGCGTTGTGTGTGTGTTTGCATGCGTTTTTTTCCATTGAATATTCGCATGGCAAATTACGAAATGAATATATATGTATAGGGATGAGACAACAGAGGTTGATTGAAAGTGTCAGTGTGTCGGAGACGATAGTTTTGCCCGGCAAAAACGCGTACAAAGAAGAAGATGAGCAGCGAGAAAAGAATGATGATGATGCTGTTGCTGCTGGAGGAGTTGAGCAAATAACTGCTGGTGTAGAAGAAGCTAAGACAGACGATCCCACAGAATGAAAACGAAAAAAAAAATTGATAGCATAAATTTTCAAGTCTATTTATTCGTGGGTCTTTTTTTTTTTAAATCTGGCTGACAGAATAGATTAAGAGATACATGGAAAGGTTTCATCTATAGTTGACAGCTTTACTCGATACTTTCTGAATATGAGGGCTTCAGTTTCGCGTGTTTCTGTTCCATAAAATTGCGCATTTTAATTTGACTGAAATTGCGACACATGCAATTTTTTTCCGGCTTCTCGAATTCACAGGCTACAGCAGTCTATAAAAGTTTGCGTGGCTTATTTTTCCTCAAATTCGAAGACATGGTATCATGTCTTCAAAATTGAATATAGTTATCTCAAATTACATGTAATATTTTTCATCAAAACAAACTATTTGTCTTCGAAATTATTTCTTTAATTTGTAAGCTTATTGCTGATCATCTTTGAAAAATTACTTTGAAATGTGATCGTCTTGAGCCTGACCATAATTTTAGAAAATGAGAACATGTTTAGTATTTAAATTGAAGTTGGTTCTAAAGCCTAGTTTTTAGAATTTCAAATGGTCTAACGAAATTGTGAACCCTCGTCTCTTTTTGGCAGTTGGAATAAAAAATTTCGATTCATGTTAAATCATCCTTTTTTTCAATGCGATGCTTTTTTTAAATTGCGTGTCTGTTGCATTAGACTAAATCTTTACCAGCAATTGGAATGCTTTGTCGCTGTAAGTTTGTGTTCTAAAATTTGTAAGATATCAAATTATTTGACACCTTCCTGTTTTGAAGTGAAGGTGCTTAGTTTGTTCTAGAAGAAAAGTGGGCTGAACGGGTGGTATTCTTTGAGAAAACGATTGGTTTTAAACTTGATGGTGATTTTAGATCGTTTTGCATTTTTTCTTTCAATTTTAAAGTGCTTCAGTTTGTTCTAAAAATAATTGAGTTTGTCGGGTGGACTTTTCTAAATGTCCCGTTTCGAATTGAGAATTTTATAGATTGGCAAAGAAAAATCACCGTCTCTCCCGATTAAAGAAAGTTCAACGCTGGTAGAAATCATTCTTATGCGAAGAATTATTCAAAGTTTTTGTTCTTCAGGCGAATTGAAGTCGTATTTTTAGAATTTTACTGATTGCTACAGTAATTGTGTCATGATGATGGGATAATGTTTGGTTCACCTGCCATTTATTGTGATAGAGTCGAACAGGATCGATGGAAAAATTAAATCCTGCTTTGCATCGAAGCTTTTTTCCCCGAATGTGGAACTCCGGCTTTCGTTTTTTTTTTTGGCCTTTCAATTTTTTGAAAATAATTTATCCGTGTGTCAAGTCCCGTGGCTTTGGAAAATGTAGGAAATGTGACGTGAACAAAGCAATAAAATGGATTCAAAAGTCTGATCAGCAGTGGAACTCCGGCTTTCGTTTTTTTTTTTTGGCCTTTCAATTTTTTGAAAATAATTTATCCGTGTGTCAAGTCCCGTGGCTTTGGAAAATGTAGGAAATGTGACGTGAACAAAGCAATAAAATGGATTCGAAAGTCTGATCAGCAGCTCTTATTTGTGATCAAACGTTTACAGCATTAAAATGCGGTATATTTAAAGAGGCATTTTACTGCTCAAAAGCTTTAGTAACCTACGACATTTTTTGTTTTTCAAAACATTGAGCGTTTGCCGATGGTTATAGATTGAGAATACGGTTAAATCGACTTGATGATTTTTCTCTTTTTCCTGGGTTTCTATTTTTAATTTATTTTTCATCTTCTGGAAGTTTGCTCTTGACGCGAAAAATCGTTAGAAGTGCTTTTTACAGAAGATTACAAGTAAATATTTGTTCCTCGAATAATCACCGATTTTTCATTATTTTGAAATATTGCGGGTTTTTTAAAAGCTGTTGAACGAGAGAATTTTTCTCGATTTTTGAAAGTCACTATACAATATATAGACATTTTTGTGGAGAATTTTTATTTTTTATTTTAAATTCAAAGTAATTCGTCCACTATGAATAAATGTAAGGTTAAGCTTTCAATTGCATGCTCTGTTGAAGATGTGCAGAAGTGTCGAATTAAATGCATTTTACCTTCACATGGACTTAATCAATTTGACCTCACGTGGATTTGGAATCGGAGGAAATTTTTTCATTGAAAAAACCTCTTTAGTTTGACCTGTTTCCAAAAATCCTGAACCAATAAGTTCTGAAATCTTTCTCCTAGGAAAATTTCGTTCAGAAAATTTGCTGATCAGGTTTTAAAATTTGAAATAAATCTTATAGACGATTTTCAAGTTGAAGTGAGGCAATTTCCTTTCATCAAATTTATTTACGGTGCGGGGTCATGGATGAACGCGTATAACAGGTCAACTGACGAGCATACGGAACATCTGAACGTCAACTCAGTAGTTGGGATGTGGTGTTCAGGGTTTCTTGAAGTCACTCAAATTTTCCTTACGTCGGTCAGTTTTTACTAACGTCGCTCAGTTTCCTTGAAATTTCTCAATTTTCCCTCAAATTTCTGTTTTCTATAAAATTTCTCAATTTTCCCTGAAATTTCTCAATTTTCCCTGGAATTTCTCAACTTTTTCTGACATCGCTACTCATCCTCAAAGACTCAGTTTTCTCTGAAATTTCTCAGTTTTTCTGACATTGCTCTGAAGTTGCTCAGTTCAGTGCTTTCTGACGTTATTCAATTTTGATTGCGCTCATTTTTCCCTAACGTTGCTCAGTTTCCCTGAAATTTCTCAGTTTTCCCTGAAATTTCTGTTTTCTATGAAACTTCTCAATTTTTCCTGAAATTTCGGTTTTCTATGAAATTTCTAAATTTTCCCTGAAATTTCTAAATTTTCGCTGAAATTTCTCAACTTTTTCTGACATTGCTCATCCTTGAAGTCTCAGTTTTCGCTGATATTTCTCAGTTTTCCCTGAAATTTCTCAATGTTCCCTGAAATTTCTCAATTTTACCCGAACTTTCTCTGTTTTCTATGCAATTTCTCAATTTTCCCTGAAATTTCTCAATTTTCTGACATTGCTCTTCGCTAAACTCGTTCAGTTCAGTGCTTTCTGACGTCATTCAATTTTGATTGCGCTCAATATTTCCTTCACATCGCTCAGTTTTGATAAAGGCGCCCAGTTTGCCGCGGCGCTCAGTTGGACATTTCTTGAAATATCTCCGCGCGAATTCGACGTGCCTTTGAAAAATGACGATATGAGGCTGGATATGACGGATCACTAAAACATGATTTGTTGGCTTTCGTTTGCTGTGTGGTCTTGTGGCTTTTTTTTTTTCTGTGCGGTGGGGTTGGTGTGTTGGCGTTGGTGGTGTGGTGGCTGGATGTGCAGGGCAGCGGCTGGAGAGAGTCATTGAGAATATGGATGTGATGCAGACCATTGTGCTGGCACCCGGAAACGTTACTAGCAGCAGCGACGCTGATAGTCGACCAGCTCGTCAGCATCAGGCAGATGATGATGAGCAGCACGACGATGAGCACATGGAAGTGCAGTAGTCGCACATCATCGTCATCATCGTCATCACCACACAGAGAGAGAGTCCTTATTTGCATATGGTTTTCTAGAGTTTTATTTTCTTTTCGCCTTCCTTAAAAAAAATTACAATTTATTTCTTCATATCCCCCGTCATCCCCGCCTTATTCTTTCCACATCCCCGCACTTGATTTATACAGATTTATTGCCCTTTTTAAATATATATATAGGGTATCCAAAAAGGTTCTTGTGCACCGCCTGTAGAAACCAGACATTTGCCCTGAATTTAGATACACGTCAGTATATATATATATATATACCATGATATAATGACGACCTCATCTGTGGAGTGCTGATTGATGAATATTTGCCATTTATTTGTCATAATACCTTTCTTTGAAGTCTTGCTTTCAAAAATATAATTTAAACTAATTTATTCTATAATAGGAAATTATGATTTCTTTTCCGGGCCATATTAAGTTTCAATATTTCTTCCCCCGGGTTAAAAGTTGAGAAATGCGGAAAGCTACGATGAAATGTACCCCATATTTTTCATGTGAGGAAAAAAGGCTTAGGAGCATCTTTAATTAATTTTCAGGTTGTCCAAGAAAGTGCTACTGATGAATATACTTTTTATTTAAAAAAAATGAAAAGAACAGAGTATACTGTACATCAGAGTATACATTTACAATAAGGCGTGAATTCTTTGATTGGGTCCTTTTTGACGAAAATGCACAACACCCAGCACAAATCAGTGCTCACAAGATATTCAGCCTGAAAGGTGCAGAATTAATGCATCATCGTCCATTAATTTTTCATGTCGTCCAAGAAATGAAGTGCTGCCGACTTTTTGAAGTTATGGGAAAATCTGATATTTTTGCATTTTTTAATGACAAAACTGTAACTAAGTTTCATCAGAGATCCAATTGTTGGATGAGGAATTTTTCGTTTTATATTGAAACATGCAAGAAACGGGACATACAATTTTGGACTACGTTTTTTGACAAGCGTATGTGTGAAATTTATAACGAAATATAATTTTAAATAATAGACTTGTTAATGTGAGCCAATCACGATCCAATTACATCTGGATTTCTCCACAGCGTGGGCATATATCAATTAAGATCATTAATTACAGCAACAAATAAGCGCGGAAAGGTTATTTTTGATTACACGACAACTCGCACAGCGACAACTCACACAGTGACAACTCACATAGCGACAACTCACACAGTGCAACAACTCACACAGGGACAACTCACATAGTGCGACAACTCACACAGTTCTTTTTTTTTTTTACTTATTCTTTTTTCTTAATTCAGGTTCTGGCAAAAATGTATACCTTTTTTGTGTCTAGATTTTCTTTATCCTAAATTAATTGCATGCATTTTTAATTACTACGTTTTTTGACAAGCGTATGTGTGAAATTTATAACGAAATATAATTTTAAATAATAGACTTGTTAATGTGAGCCAATCACGATCCAATTACATCTGGATTTCTCCACAGCGTGGGCATATATCGATTAAGATCATTAATTACAGCAACAAATTGTGTTGAAATTGTCAAGATACATTTTCAGAATTTTGACGACGTCTCCCAACACTTTTTCAAATTCCATTTCTGATACACCGTCTGCATTCATTTCACCACGAAAACTCAGGCACGAGCAATTTTCCATTCACAAAAACCTTTTGGGTACCCTTCTTAAATTGCGTTTCCTCCCATTTATTTCAGCACGATATTTTCTATTCTGTTCGAATACACGTGTGTTCATGTACACAATGACAGTGCTTTGAATGAGATGAGAAGGCATGATGGACGAATGTCTGGGCGGAGATTTTTTGGATCCTTTTTTCGCACATTTTTGTAAACGACACTCTTGTACACAACACTTGAAACACTCGGAAAAGAATAGGGATATGAAAGTGCGATGCAAGTTTCCATGCGTTTGCATACATACACAAAAGCATGTATATACATAAAAAAAAACATTGACCCTGTGTTACATATATATGTTGTTGCTTTTATGTGTCACTGAGATTTGATGCAGAGTCCGAGGACATTTTTTTGTTTGGCAGCACACGTTGAAAAGCAATTACGATTGAGCTTACGGTTTTAGGGTGATCCAGGAAAGTTTCTGAATGAAATTTTGCGTGTGTCGGCAAAAATTTTTCACTTTTATTTTTGAAGATTTTTCTTCTTTTTTCTCGTATGCTTTGTGAACGGGAACAGATAGATTTTTCGTTTGCGAGTGAGAAAGGGAAAAAACGCTTTTAGGACTTTTTAGACGAGGCAGTCTTCTGATGGAGTCCCACTTTTTTTTTCGGGAAGTGCGGATATTTCTTGTAAAATAGTTTACAAAGAAATATTTAAATCCAGGCGAATGTTTGGTGATTCCGCTGTTGGGATTTTGAGCATTTTTGCGTCAAATTTGTTGGCTTATCTCGAATCTGAAATGTAAAATTTTCTCGTGACTGATTCTGATGAATTTTTGTGTGAAATGAGGTAAATATAATTTCACGTAACTGTCGATTTTTCCTTGACCAAAAATAGATTTTTTGTGTGATTTTATTTTATTCAAGTCGGTTGGAAAAATCACGTGAAATTCCATTCGCATATTTAGTCTTAAAAAGTATGCCTTCAAGTCTTGGATCAATGGATTAAACATGGAAATTAAAGAATATTCATGATTAATATAAAAGAATTTTAAAAATATTTCGTCTCGTGTAAAATTTATGCTTCTCCAAATATGTTTTATCGGAGCCTGAAAACGAAATCGCTGTGAAACGTTGAACTAAAAACTTGGGAACATTTCCAAAGCCATCAAATTATTGATCGTATTTTTGTGACGTGCTCATCGAAAGACTTTCGCGGAGATGTGAGTCTGCCAACAAATTTTGCTTCCCTGCCTGCGATTATGTTTCTTTGTTTTTTGCGGATGCAATTGAGTTATAGTTACTGTGCTTTGTGAGGTGATGGAAATCACCGCGGCGCAAACGAACATTGTCGAAATAACAGGTGAATGGATGGAAAGTAAGAGGGGACATTTGAAGTTTTCATTCCATTGTTTAGCATTTGGAAGACGTAGATTTTTTTCGATTTTATCGGTTTTGATGTCAATTATTTTGCTTTTTTATTCAATTTATCTTCATCTGGAAATTACTGGTACCACCTGTATTGCCATTTACAATGTCCGTGCAATTCTTCCATGTTTCCCGCAACAAAAATGCTTCTTTCCCTGACCCAAAACCACCATAGCTCCTTTTTTGCTGGTCCCTTGAAGTTCAACTTAAAGAGGTTTGATTGTATTTTGTTTTTGAAAGCATTTATTAATTTTTATTTTTTTAATTAGCAGTAGTTTTTAAATGGCACAATTCAACCTGTCAAAAGACACGAAACAACAAATGCCATGTAGAAAACATGCCATTTGACATTGTCTTGCAATTCAACCACTTAGCAAATTTGACCATAGTCCAGCAACGGATTTGGGTTGAATTGCAATAAGGTACCACCTGTATTGCCATTTACAATGTCCCTACAATTCTTCCATGTTTCCCACAACAAAAGTTCTTATTTCCCTGACTCAAAACCACCATAACTCTTTTTTTCTGGTCCCTTGAAGTTTAACTTGAGGATAGGTTTGATTGTATTTTGTTTTTGATAGTCTTTATTCATTTTTATTTTTTTAATTTGCAGTAGTTTTTGAATGGCACAATTCAACCTGTGAAAAGACATGAAACATCAATTTCCAAGTAGAAAACATGCCATTTGACATTGTCTCGCAATTCAACCACTTTGCAATTTGACCTTATTAGTCCAGCAAAGGATTTGGGCTGAATTACAATAAGGTACCATCTGTATTGCCATTTACAATGTCTCTGCAATTCTTCCATGTTTCCCACAACAAAAATGCTTTCTTTCCCTGACTCAAAACCACCATAGCTCCTTTTTTTGCTGGTCCCTTGAAGCTCATCTTGAAGAGGTTTGATTGTATTTTGTTTTTGATATTGTTTCTTTTATTAGCAGTAGTTTTTAAATGGCACAATTCAATAAAATTCAACCTGTGAAAAGACATGAAACATCAATTTACATGTAGAAAACATGCCATTTGACATTGTCTTGCAATTCAACCACTTTGCAATTTGACCTTATTAGTCCAGCAATGGATTTGGGTTGAATTGCGATAAGGTACCACCTCTTTGTCATTTATAAAGTGTCCCTTCAATGCTTCTTGGTTTCCCACAACAAAAATGCTTATTTCCCTGACTCAAAACCACCATAGCTCCTTTTTTTGCTGGTCCCTTGAAGTTCATCTTGAAGAGATTTGATTGAATTTTGTTTTTGATAGTGTTTATTTATTTAATTTTTCAATTAGCAGTAGTTTTTAAATGGACAAATTCAATACAATTCAACCTGTGAAAAGACATGAAACATCAATTTCCATGTAGAAAAAATGCCATTTGACATTGTCTTGCAATTCAACCACTTTGCAATTTGACCATAGTCTTGCAACGGATTTGGGTTGAATTGCAATAAGGTACCACTTGTATTGCCATTTACAATGTCCCTGCAATTCCTCCATGTTTCCCACAACAAAAATGCTTATTTCCCTGACTCAAAACCACCATAGCTCCTTTTTTTTGCTGGTCCCTTGAAGCTCATCTTGAAGAGGTTTGATCCTTAAAACAAAAACTATCACAAATAAATAAAATAAAAAGTTAATCGTCATCAAAAAATCACTGATGTGTATCAACTCGTACGCGAAGGGGCAGACAGAAACATACACAGTGTCAGGCTGACCCTAACCGGTTGCGGCTCGGAGTGCGGCTGTTCCACAAGCTGCGCCAGCAGCTGGGGATCTGAACCGAAGCCAATGACGATGACAGAGGATCCTCGGATCACCTTCCTCTATACCTCTGTCTCTCTCTCTCTCTGTGTCTCTGTGTGTCTCATCTCTCTGTCTCTTTCCTTATTGTGTGTTCGTTCTTCCTATATATGGGTCTTCGTGAATACCTTCGTGATTTATGCTGATCCTGGTGATGATGGTCATCTTCCTTGTTATTCCTGCGTGTTGCTCGTCGTCTGCTGCGTTTATACCTTCGTTGGAGTATAGCATGAAGAGTAGTCGTGTTTTGTGTGTCTCTTTTGAAACAGTCTGTGCTTTTTTTGCCTGTCTTTGGAAGTATAAAAAGGACAGCTAGCTACCTCTAAGAAGGAGATATAGACGACCTTTAGCTTTGTCGATTGGTCAGTTATGGTTATTTCATCTGTTTCTTAGCGTATTTGCATTTTGTTTTCGTTTTGTTTTGTTATTATTATTGCTTGCTGCATGAATGGTACGTGTTTCTCTTTTCATCGTCGTCTATCCGCTGCCTGTTTTTTGCATTATTATTGGCATGATAATGTGGTTTGAGATATGAAACACGGTTTTGTCTGAATATATACGTTTCAATTTTTGTGCTCTTTTCTGAGTTTTGCATTTGACATGGAATATTGTTGATTATTAATCAGCAGGTTATATAAATAATTTTTTTAAAGACGCTTGATTAACATTGCCAATTGCGACATTTTGTGGGCTGTGATTCGTTATCTATTGTATCTTCATTCCGCGATCCCCGCGTGTTATTAATTTCTATCCACCATTTATTATGTTATCAGTATAATCAATTCAGAAATATTTTTTGCGATTTATTTGAGAAACGAAGGAATATTGGCCAATGTTTAAAACATGAAGATGTCTTGGATAGTTGAAGCTGTATCGCCTTTTTAAAAAAAAACTCGAAGGAAACTCTTGGGTTATTTTTTTCAGTGTTTTTTAATTTTATTTTTTGGCTCTGATTGCATTGGAATGGTCATCATACTTCTGGACCAAAATGTGAAAATGTAGTTTTTGAAGTTTGATAGGCAAAATGGTGTTCAAAATATCTTCTGAATGCATATTTACGGACAATTTTTCTTCTCTAATAAGCAATAAATTTGTTTTTGCGGATGCAATTGAGTTATAGTTACTGTGCTTTGTGAGGTGATGGAAATCACCGCGGCGCAAACGAACATTGTCGAAATAACAGGTGAATGGATGGAAAGTAAGAGGGGACATTTGAAGTTTTTATTCCATTGTTTAGCATTTGGAAGAAACCGTAGATTTTTCTCGATTTTATCGGTTTTGATGTCAATTATTTTATTCATTATTTAATTTATCTTCCTCTGGAAATTACTGGTACCACCTGTATTGCCATTTACAATGTCCCTACAATTCTTCCATGTTTCCCACAACAAAAGTTCTTATTTCCCTGACTCAAAACCACCATAACTCTTTCTTTCTGGTCCCTTGAAGTTTAACTTGAGGATAGGTTTGATTGTATTTTGTTTTTGATAGTCTTTATTCATTTTTATTTTTTTTAAATTTGCAGTAGTTTTTGAATGGCACAATTCAACCTGTGAAAAGACATGAAACATCAATTTCCAAATAGAAAACATGCCATTTGACATTGTCTCGCAATTCAACCACTTTGCAATTTGACCTTATTAGTCCAGCAACGGATTTGGGTTGAATTACAATAAGGTACCACCTGTATTGCCATTTACAATGTAGTCTCTGCAATTCCTCCATGTTTCCCACAACAAAAATGCTTTCTTTCCCTGACTCAAAACCACCATAGCTCCTTTTTTGCTGGTCCCTTGAAGCTCATCTTGAAGAGGTTTGATTGTATTTTGTTTTTGATATTGTTTCTTTTATTAGCAGTAGTTTTTAAATGGCACAATTCAATACAATTCAACCTGTGGAAAGACATGAAACATCAATTTCCATGTAGAAAACGTGCCATTTGACATTGTCTTGCAATTCAACCACTTTGCAATTTGACCTTACTAGTCCAGCAACGGATTTGGGTTGAATTGCGATAAGGTACCACCTCTTTGTCATTTATAAAGTGTCCCTTCAGTACTTCTAGGTTTCCCACAACAAAAATGCTTATTTCCCTGACTCAAAACCACCATAGCTCCTTTTTCTTTGCTGGTCCCTTGAAGCTCATCTTGAAGAGGTTTGATTGAATTTTGTTTTTGATAGTGTTTATTTATTTTATTTTTCAATTAGCAGTAGTTTTTAAATGGAAAAATTCAATACAATTCAACCTGTGAAAAGACATGAAACATCAATTTCCATGTAGAAAAAATGCCATTTGACATTGTCTTGCAATTCAACCACTTTGCAATTTGACCATAGTCTAGCAACGGATTTGGGTTGAATTGCAATAAGGTACCACTTGTATTGCCATTTACAATGTCCCTGCAATGTTTCCCACAACAAAAATGCTTATTTCCCTGACTCAAAACCACCATAGCTCCTTTTTTTTGCTGGTCCCTTGAAGCTCATCTTGAAGAGGTTTGATTGAATTTTGTTTTTGATAGTGTTTATTTATTTTATTTTTCAATTAGCAGTAGTTTTTTAGTGACTACACATAGTTGAGCATGCGCTTCCCCGTCTGTCTTTGTATGTGTCACAGTCCGACTGGGATTGTCTTCTCATCAGCACAAAACACACAGAGAAAACTTTGTCAGACACGAAAAAAACGGACAGAAACCTTCATATTTTTCCTGTCGATCGATGGAGATTCTTCCTCTATATCTGCTGGAAATCGAAACAGCGTTGGTCAGTTATGGTTATTTCATCTGTTTCTTAGCGTATTTGCATTTTGTTTTCGTTTTGTTTTGTTATTATTATTGCTTGCTGCATGAATTCGTTCATCGTCGTCGTCCTTTGCTGCCTGTTTTTTGCATTATTATTGGCATGATAATGTGGTTTGAGATGATATGAAACACGGTTTGTCTGAATATATACGTTTCACTTTTTGTGCTCTTTTCCGAGTTTTGCTTTTGACATGGAATATTGTTGATTAATAATCAGCAGGTTACATATATATTTTTTTTAAAGACGCTTGATTAACATTGCCAATTGCGACATTTTGTGGGCTGTGATTTGGTATATTGTATCTTCATTCCGCGATCCCCGCGTGTTATTAATTTCTATCCACCATTTATTATGTTGTCGATATAATCAAATCAGAAATATTTTTTTCGATTTATTTGAGAAATGAAGGAATTTTGGCCGATGTTTAAAAAATGAAGATGTCTTGGATAGTTGAAGCTGTATCGCCTTTAAAAAAAAAAAAACTCCAAGGAAACTCTTGGGTTATTTTTTTCAGTGTTTTTTAATTTTATTTTTTGGCTCTGATTGCATTGGAATGGTCATCATCATACTTCTGGACCAAAATGTGAAAATGTAGTTTTTGAAGTTTGATAGGCAAAATGGTGTTCAAAATATCTTCTGAATGCATATTTACGGACAATTTTTCTTCTCTAATAAGCAATAAATTTGGTGAGAATGGGAATAAGTTATTGCTGGGAAAAATCAGTTTCGGAGCAAACGACTTTCTGGAAATTACTGAAAAGCACGATTTGATATTTTTGAGAACTTTTCTTGATTTAACAGATTTAATCTTCAACCGGACTATTAAAATTCAGGTTTTTATATTAATAGCATGCATAAAGCAAGTCATGCGAAATTAATTTTCTGGTGTATAGTTTTTCAGAATTTCCATGTTGACGATCATTTCATTGAGTTATTGGACAATCAATGAATTAAAATGTACTTTAATGCTTGAATGTGAGCTCGATTTTATCCTTCATCCCAAGCTACAGCTTCAACTGTTCAGGAAATACTGATTATTTTTGAAAGCTCTTGTTTTCTATAGGATTCTGTTAGCTTGCGTGATTTTTTAAAATAAATTAACAGCTGAGTCTCAAATGCTATACTGAATTCAGTCAGCTTTTGAACCTTTCCTCAATATCATCGAGATAGTGTACACCTTTTTTTCAATGTGTTATATTTTTGCCTCCTTTTTGTTTCCTCGCAAGTGATTTTTGCGTTTTTCCAATTTTTGCTTCCGTTTTTTTTGCTCAAATTTTGATTTTTTTTTTCCCTCTGCTGGTCACGCTTTGATGGTATACATTTGTTGGTATATTTCCTTATTCGCATCCATCATGGCCCGAACGAAACCCGACTCGATCCCGCCCCTTCATCGTTTACCCAACCCACGGATGCCGCTTGTTTCGGGACAACATCAACTACTACTACCACAACCAATAAAAAACGACTACAATCCTCGGATCCGGCGCATGAATGTGTTTTCACAACAACCACAAAAAAAAACACATTTCCGACCTTCATGATGGACGACCATCCATATATGATCGATGTGGAAGAGCAGACAGGCTTACTCGAACCGGAAGGGCGCCCCGGAACTACCTCGGAGGAATGATCGTCAAGGACAACCCGCAAAAGCTGTCAACCAGGACTCCGTTGATGACGACGACGAACCCATTATTATTGAGAGGACGAGAAGCTTTGTCACCATCATCGACACTTGGGAGTACTGCTGTCGAAAGGGGACCATCAGAAGAAGAAGGAACATTAACGACGTCATCGTCGTCGTCGTCGACACTCGGTGGTGGTGCTGCTGATGCTGCAGGAATAAAGGATTGAAGTGTTTGTTTGCTGCGAGATTTTTGAGTCGTTTGTGGTGCGACGAAGAGAGAAGGTGCTTTCTTTTTTTGTAATGCAGGTAAAATCCCGTTATAACGAGATTATTTGACGAGGATAGAAAATTTTAAAAGGTGTCGTTGAGTCGTTTGTGGTTCCAGAAAGAGAGAAGGTTTTTTTGTAATGCAGGTAAAATCCCGTTATAACGAAATTATATGGCGTGGATACAAAATTTTAAAAGGTGTCGATATTTGGATTTATTGAAATTTGTATTTCAGGGGTTATGATCAAAGTAAAATTAATTTTCAAAGAATTTTTGTGGTGCGCATAACCCACTTGAAACAAAATTTTGAAACCTGCTATCTAACCTTTGTAAACATTTAAATTAAGACCTAATTTTAAAATTGTTTGTTTTGAGCAAAACCCCCTTAGAATCATTGATTTAATACACTTCTACTGCTTGCAATTCACGCTTGAAAAGAAAACTGAGTTGAAAACCAATTTTCAAAAATAGTTTTCATCTGAAAATGTTTGGTTGGTATGTTTAATTCATTACATGTAAGAGGGTTATTCTCAAGGATTACTAAAAAATTGGTTTGATAGAAATACATAAAAATTAATTTTTTATTTTATTTTTTGCTGGTGAAAATTTTTCAACGAATTAAATAATTTCCCATAGACGTCTATGGGAAATCATGATATGTAGTACAAACAAATTGTACTATGAACATAGCTCCAGAATAAATTATGTTTATATATTTTATGAGGTATCATTGCAGATGAGTTATTGGTGAATTACTGCAAAAATTTCTTCAGAATGAATTTCAAAATGAATTTCAACAAATTTATGGTTTGTGTGATGGATTAAATGTTACTTTCTTCAGAAATATCCGGATTTATGAATTCTGCTCACAATGTTTCTTTGAGCAACATACACATTTTTTGTTAAATCTGTTTATAGATGCTGCAAAGATTCCTGTTTGGGGCCCCCTGGAATTTTGTTGTAACAAGATTTCACCCGCATTCCAAATGTTAGTCATGATGAGTTCATTCTTCCTACATGTTGTAAACTTTGGAGCATCCCCAAAATATTCCGATTTTCTTGAAAGGTTTCCGCCAGAAATATTTTCAAACCTGGATCCCAATAAATTGAAATTTTCCAAAAGTTTTCTTTACTTGTTTAAAAAACCAACAAAAAACTGCTACTTATTATTGCGGAGGTTTTGACTTGGAAAGGTTTTGAATTGAGCTACAATACAAAGCCCTTTTGTCCTGGGAAACGGAAAAATTGATTTCGATGCAAGGATTCTCTCTAACCTATAATGTAAATCCTTTTCTTTTGATTCAATTCACTGAAGGGATGCGTTTTCGAAAATTGCAGGAGAATTTTTAGTGTCCCCATTCATTTCGCGGCAATGCTGATTTTTTTTTCTGATTCTTGTTCATGCTTCAGCTTGCAAATACGAATTTAAAATGCGTCATTTAGTTGTGCTTTTTGCTAATACTTTCGAATATTTTGTGAACGTTTTCCCCCCAAACATATTTTGGAGCTTTGTGAAGAAGAGGAAGAAAAGGGATGATTATGTATAGAATGGCACGCATCATCAAAAATTTGTCTTTTTCATGTTTACCGGTGAATGTGAGAAAATGCTTGCGAGATTTTTTTTTCGTGTTTCCGTGCTGTAAATGTGGTGGATGTAGGGGAAAATTCAATAAAGACGGAGTGATATTCATAAGAAAACTGTTGACGATTTTACTGCAATTTTTTTCATTTTTGACCCAAACCCTTCGAAATTTAGCACTACGTATACAGTATATCAACACCAACTCCGGGAATAGAATTTTGCATAATTTGTCCATTATTTTCTTCATATGCTGAAATCATTCATCGATTGCTCTTGAACTGGATGAACACGATGAGGTACGTCGAAATAGTCGTGAATCCCTGAAGAAAAATCACATAACGAATTCGATGTGAGAAATTTCTAAAAAATTTTGAAGGGATCACCGACACTGATAAGAAGGTATCTGCAAACTGTGACGCACTGAAAAATCTTGACTCGTAGAGGATTGTGAGTTACTTCGTGCATCAAGGCTTCGACCTGTTGATTTCAGATATTTCAATCGACATCACGCACAACTTTTCGAGCAAGAAGAACCGAATTTATAAATTATAAAAATCACAAAACCTGAAAACGTTCATCTGGAGTCAAATGCCGCAAGTCACAGGATAAGACTTTTGTTGCGGATGGAGCCTGATAAAAACAAGGAAATTTCGATGAACGTTTTGTTTGGCAAAAAATAATTAAATTCGGTATATATTAGAGAAAAAAATTTGGAAGTCACCTTTCCAATAATTCTTTCGCCGATTTCGCAGACGGATGTTACTGTCAAAATGCCCATAATGACAGAAAGCCAATAAGATGTCAATTCCAAGCCGGTTGTTTTTGTAAAATCCGCTGGAAAATATGTCAGGAAATTTTATTTCGAACTTTTTTCCATTATTATAAGTTCTGAACAATCTTTTAAATTTGATGGTATTAACTAACAATGCTTATTCATACATTTGCCCGGAATTCAACAAAGGAAATTCAAGATTTTTGTAATGGTGGGAAGAATCTTACGGGTTTTCAGTCGGATTGAAAATTGAACTGATTCAATTTTGATTGACAAGGTTTTAGTTTGAATCACTTCCGTAAATTATTGTCAATTATTCATATCACGCCTGAGAATCGCATCTAAAACCAAGCCAGGTTCAACAAATTCATGAATGATGAATGAACAGAACACTTTATTTGCTGCTTTTCAGCGTTCACAAGGTTCAATCAAGATTTCCACATTCAAAATATCAGTAACAATTAATTTAAAGCACAAGGTCTTCAGCTTGTTTCTGTATGAGGTTTAGTTGAATGAACAATTTAGAGAGAATATCTGATGAGAAATCATATAAGGCCATTGAGTTTTTGATTATATGCCAAATCATATAGAACATGAACAAATACACAAAGAAAAAAATAACTAAAAGAATATTGTAATTGGAGAAAACATTAACTTGAAACCCATGTTTGAGTGAATTACTTACCATTCACACTTCTGGAAATTGCGAAATAAGAGGACGTCATGATAATGCAGCAGCCAAACCCATACGTAATTGAAAGTTGGTAATGATTGACGGAGCAAAAATTGCTGAAATGTTTCCGGAAACAAATGTAGCTCTTACGAATGTTCTCCAATGTTGACACCAAGTCTTCTTCATCCTGCTGGTGATGATAACAGCTGTATTTTCCTGCTGAATGCCAAAGTCAGTAATTTATATTTTAAAATTGTTGAGAATGCGGGGAAATTGCCATTCTTTTCCGATCATTTTTTATGGTAAAATTTATGTATACTGACCTTCGGCGTGCTGATAATGTTTTACATTTTTTCTCTCCCTGGCCAGTGCAGAACTTTCCACTGCCGTCATTACAGCTTTTTCGAAATGCAACGAAAATTCAATTGCAATTTTTGCTGTGACCATGAACATGATGTTGGTTGACACAAAGCTCCAACATCCTGTGATGTCCCTGGCAAAATACAGTTTCAGTCCTGATACACAAATAATTGCTTTCCATGAAAGGGCTGATTTATCACAATATTCACACCAAAAATATTTACAATCAAAGCAGAACACAGTTTACAAAGTTGTTGTCACTTTTCAGGTATAATCCTTCCTTGAAATGTTTTTTTTCAATTTTTAGAACAAGAACTTATTTGTAGGTGCCTATAATATCAAAAGTTCATTAGTGTAAGATGTCTTCTCGGCTGAGCACAAAATAATGAAATAATTGAGTAAAAAATAATGCAGCAAACTACTGTATATCATGCTCTAAAAATTTTTTTTTCAGGTGATAAACGTGCTTCAGAATTTGGGGTTAGTTGGTTCATAATTTCAAATGATCAGGTTGCTATATATAAAACATCAAACAAATGAACAACTCGTTGCCAATTTTTTTGTTGGTATCTGCAGGAAATTTTCCTCTGCATAATCGATTTTTAAAAATTAGCAATGAAGTCTTATCTTCATCTGAAATCTGTGAAAGGCAATGACAGTTGAAATAATCTGATGAAAAAGGAAAGCTGACATTTCTGATCATAACACTTCAGACACATTTTCACCTGCTGAAAAAAATTTTAATTTTCATTCTGAGAAATCTTTTGTCAAGCCCACTTTTCTGATTTTCCAAAGACATTTCGCCATAATGGCTGATTTATTGGTTCTTTGACCCTTCTGCATGAAAGGGTTCTTTCCCATCCCAGAACTAAGTTGGGATTTTTTATGGCGGTTTCATATTTCATTTTTCTTGAAGGCTATGAAAGCCAAGCCAGGTGGCCTAGGGGAAAGTTGGACTTTGTCTGGCACAAAGAATTGCTACTACAATATTCCCCGAAGTTGGACTTTTTCTGCTAATCTTTTTTGCCTCTGAATTTTTCTGGTGCGCAAAATGGAAAGGTTGAGAATCTCAGAAGAATGCAACTAATCCAGAGAGAGGCTAAAAAAAACTCAGCCGTGGTGATGCATTTTTTTTGGGCATATTTTTTCTGTGGATTAAAAAAAAAATACACATGAAATTGGCGGGACTTCACCCTGGGTGAACTGTTGCTCTTTTTTTTAACCTCTGTTCACACAGACACAACATTTTGCAGAAAAAGTCCAACTTTGCCACCCAAGGGTTAATTTTTGCAGAAAATTTTATACTACCTGCCATAAAGTCTTTCAAGCAAAACTTTTTTTTAGCCTGAAAAACTTTTCTGAAGCTTTGCCAGTCTGCAAAAAGTTGTATGGAAATTTGCCAGTCCGCAGACACAAAATGGTTTGGGAACACTATGAGTACATATAGAAGCACCCTAGATTTTCCGCCTTTATAAATCGCAAATATACAGAACCTTACGTGTACAGGAGACCGACAAAGTAGGCAATCCAAAACCCGAGTGAAATTTCATTCAGGTACGGAATCAAGCAAACGTAGATTTGAATGCCAAAAGTGAAAAGGTAAGTGATGAATTGGATTCCGGCGCAGATCCACAATGCGCGAGGACTGACGGCCTCAGCGCCAAAACTCATGCTGGCTTTCCGCATGACGTCCACTCCATCCACAAAGGCTTGCCAAGATTCCGCCATCTTTGGTGTCTGCGTATAAAATACAAAATTGCATTTAAATTAATAAAACAGCGCAGCTGGTTTTTCGGCCCAATGGGGGCCGAGGGATCCAATTTTTTCGAGAGAAATAGCAAGTAAAAAGTAAAAAAGTTGTTGTTAATTTGGGGCTAAATTTTAGAGTACCTATATATACTGTATTAGAAAACCAAGAAAAAAAATTCAAATGTATTATCGCCATGCTGTTCTATACGCAATGCGATTACATGTCTGCAAGGTATTTTCCACATGAGAAAATTTGCAATGCAAATTTTTTTATTGTACAGTATAGGTCTTTCAAAAATTGGGGTCTATATCTTATTCCTGCAGGCACCATATGTACATCCCAAGAATATTTACATGCTGTAACACTTTTAATAATTAGGACAGAAAATAATTGTGCTCGATTAATCTATAAATACTGTATTCAATTTTTGATGTTCTTAACATTTGACTTGGTGAGATTCAACTGTATAATACGTACATGTACAGTCTGGTCTCATAAGAAGATGAAATTTGTGTACTGTGTTTTTTTATTATATGAATTTTCCACTGCTGAAGTTCTCGCACTTACTTGCTACTAACTATATATAGCAGAATTTCGATGAAAAAAATCTCGTCGTAACAAATTACTGTAATGCTTACAGCATGCAGCAGCGAATTTGTTTCTTCAGTTATCCTATATAGTTCAGTTAACTATAGTTCTATAGATCTATAGTTCAGTTCTTTAGTTCAGTTGGCTGTCCTATATCCATCCAATCATAATTTTCTTTTACTTTGATTTTAACGTATTTTGTTTATAACGAAGCTTTTTTAAGGAACGAAACGCTTCGGTTATGTCGTAACGAGATTCGATCACTGAATTGAATACATCTTGAATTTTTCATGACTCATGAGCCACGCATGTGCAGTAGATACATACGGGATACGGCTTAATTACCGAATAGAATATCCATGCAGCGATGCAAGCAGAAGTGCCTGTCGTCACTACGCAGTAGTTGAAGGTGAACACGAATCTGTCCGTCGTCTCGGTGGTGTTGCTGAGCAACCCATCAGTAGACTGCGAATCCCGGATGACGATCACGTAGCCCAGGATGACAACACTGATGTAGCACACTTGACATGCCACGGTATAAACCAACTGCGCTTTGGACCTCGTGAACCAGTACACGAAGGAATTCCGTTTCCATTTGACGAATGTTCCGTTTTCAATGCTGGAGCTGCAGGATGAGGATGAATCCTTAGCAGCACTAGCGGGTAAGTGGCAGTTTTTCTCGATGAATTCAAGCAGGCTTCTGGGTACCATTCCGAGGATGATCGAGGGAAGAATGAGGATCCGGAATAACTTGTGGTAGCCGAACAATCGATGGTCCATCTTTCTCATGACGCAATCGGATGCCGCCGTTGCCGAGAAAATATCTACCACTGTACACGACTTATTATTTCGCTGCATTGACAGGGTCGTCAGCGGATCTTCGAGATGCACTTTAGAAATCTGGTTTTTCATCATGCTTCTGAAATATTCTCAATCCGCGCCTTTACGCCTGATCCAGAAATCGTACAATATTGAACACATCCGGAGGATAATGAAGAGAATATACTGTATGCCGGTGAAAATATTCATGCTAAGTGCTGACCATTCACCAGCAAGTTCATGAATGAAAATAAGCACTGTTACCACTGTATATGCGTACAATGTACTGTATTGTACTGCATATCTTCATCATATACTCAAAAGTTTATTTCCAGAAAGTTAAGGCAGACATGAGCCAATGTCGCAGGTTGCCAAGCAAATATGACTAACCATTTTCAGCAGCATTTGTGTGATTTATGGGATCATCCATTTTGAGAGGCGACATCTACTCGGAGGTTAGTTTCCGGGTAAGTAAGACAGACAAGATTCAGTGTTGCTGATTGCCAACAAAACTAATCATTTTGAGCTGCATCCTGCATGCGTGGGATTTACGGGATCATATGTTGAGACTTGAGAGACAACATCTGCTCTCAAAGGAATGTTTCTAGAAAGTATTAGGGCAGGGTGAAACTGTCTTGCAGATTTCCAAGAAAATATATCGAACCATTCTCAGAAGCATGTTTGATTTACGAAAAATATCCTGGATAATCCAGTTTTTGCACCATTGAGGAGGTGAAACAAATTAATTTGGTTGAGATTCTTCTGAACAGTCCTATCAAAAGCTGCTGGGATCTTGTCATTCCTGGGAAGTGCTGATTACATGATCATAAGGTTTAATCTGCTTGCATATGAGGGCAAGTTCTTCTGAAGAAGGGCGAAGAATCACAAGCAGCAGTCCCTACCAATTTACACGGAGTCATCGAAAGTTCCACCATTTTTCGGGCTTCTCATTCACGAATACAGCGAGACCTCCATCAAGTCGAATTCGAAAGGACCAACAAAAACTTCAACGTAATAAGAGAGGTTCGTTTCAATCTAGGAAAACTAGGGCTGTCTTTATCTGCTAGGGACTCAAAAAAATCTCAAGTTAGGGAGATTTAATTTAAATAGGTCTGACTGTACGCGAGCAGAGATTTGCTTCAGTATAATGAAACCTTTTCCATCACAGTTCNTACACGTACATTAGCACACTTCGCATGAAGACCGCCTCATACTCCACTTCCGTCATTCGCCAATCGTACAAAATGAGTCTGGACCCGTCTCCCCTTCCCCAAAGATAATGCGTGGATGGTCAACATTTGGCAGACTCTTATCTACAGCTTTCCATCCAATTCAGCTTCATACCCAGAAATGTTCACTTCAAACCTTTTTGCATTGAGCACGGCGAGCTTATCTCATCCATACACAATATGTCGCATATACACGTGTAATGGACTCGTCCTTCTGCGAAAGCAATGAATTCAGTGCTTCGGAAATGAAAACACATGTACTGCTAATAATCACGGTCTTCCATGATTCACTCCCATCAATGATGCACTCAGGAACCCCACAAAAAAAAAGAGATTCCTTAAAATACAAATATGTCGAAAACAGTCGCGAAATATTCACGCTTTCAATAACATATAAAAACACAACGTATATCGAGAGATAAAATGATTCAGCGATCAAATGAGACTAACAAGATTATAAAACTAGCATAACAACCTCAAAACAATCGTATCCTTTCATCCAAGGAATGCCAACTCAAACGATAACCTTCGCGTTTGCGTCAAAACAGGGGGTTTCAGAAACGGAAGACAAGTAGAAAGACGTCTTCAAATTTTGTTTCGAAGTTAACTTTGGCAAAATAAGATTCTTCGCTGAAACTTTTCAAAAATTTCGTTTCCACTCCCTCTCAGAAAAAAAAAGGGAAGCTGAACACAGGATGAGGATTTCCAGAAACTTTTCCCCGAAAATACGCACCACGGAAAAGCATATCGAGCAATAAGAAATATGATCACTGCTTGGACGGCAAAGTTCACACGGAAAACGCGCTTTTGATGATATTCTGCATTGCTTCACAACAAGTCGCTGGACGGATGCTACAAATAACACAGCTTATACCGAAGTCCGTAGGACAATTGCTGAAACGATCATTATCAAAGTTGCTAGTCTCCAAGACGTTATTTGCGAGGCCCCAGCCAAACGACACTTCAATGTGTCGTACCTTCAAAAAGAATAAAATTTCAATTTTGAAAAGAAATACACGAGACCGAATATTTTAAAGCATACCTCGTTGGTTTGTCTCTCACTAAATTGTCAAATTCAGCTTCCACGAGTTGCCCATCGAAATAAGTGATGAGATCTTGGTAAGGATACTCGAAACCTTGGATGCATTCACACTTGTAACCCCCGGTATCAAATCCTCGCCCGAGGATTGGCACACACTATAAAATATTGTTCTTCTAAACTCAGCAACAGATTTTCTTCAATTAGAAATTACAACTCACGTATGAATTTTGTCGATCGCACTTGTGTGAGTCCTTGAAAGCGTTAGGCACGAAGTATTCTTGATCGCATTGGTTCAAGTCCAAATGCTTCAAATCCATATTCACTGTGACCACCCCTCTGAAAGCACGAAACAAGCATTTGAAAATGACGCATGAAAAAATGATTGAAATTACCTCAACGGTCCGCCATAAATTCGTAAAAATTCCTGTTCACTCACTTGAATTCCACGCGATGTCTCAAGGAATCCCAGCCGAAGAATGGTGCAGCGTAAGTGATCAACCACTGCTTGTTCAGTCCTTTGCAATCGAAATATGGAGTCGACCACCAACCGTCTTTGATACTCGGCAATCTTGGAGAAAAATCCAAAACACAAATATAATTCAAGTAAAAAGTTCCGAGAACTTCAATACACGTTTAAAACACATCGAGTCAATTCACAAGCTTGGTTTTTTCATATTTGATCATCCGAAGTCAACTAAGTGATTTTCCCATTAAATACGTATGAGTCGCCAGAATCTAGCTAAACTCAAGTTTGTGGAGTGCATGATCCAGTTCGGGAAGACGAGTTCTGGTGATTTTTCAAATTTTCATACAAAGTTATTCATCAAGGAACAAATTGAAAATCGTCAATTTCATTTCACTCGAATAAAAAGCGCCTTTTGTTCATAACTTAAACCAACAATAAATCCTATGATTTCTAGGCGAAAGTACGAGTTCGGAAAAGTTCAGAATTTCAAGAATCAGATCGTGGAAGGATCACGGCGCGATTATTCCTTCAATCGTTTTATTTTTTTAAAACAATATTGGCATGTTTGAAGAAATAAAAAAAATTTGTCTCACCTAATTTTAATGGGAAAATGTTCATAAGCACGAGATCGATGTCCTTCTCGGTTCTGGCGGATCATGATCTTCAGGAAATATTCCTTCAGTTCCTCCACGTTCGTCGACCATCTGCTCTTCAGGTACTGGAACCAATTTTTATTCACGTACTGTTCGCTATAGTCTTTCAGTCTCGCCTGATCCTCTACTTGAAATGAACGAGACGCCTTCGTTCTGTACGCGTACGGGGCAAACAACGACTGTCCCTTTTCTAGTCCGGAAAATGCGTCGCGATCCCAGTAGACACCCGCACTCTGGATCCTGTAATTTCCCATCAAAAGAGAGACTACTTCGCCGATCACCTGATCCTTTGTCAAAGATTTGTCTGCCAGACGGAATTCGGCAAAAACTTCCTTTGGATCAACAACCTAGAGAAGAATAAATGAATATTCAGAAACTTCTTGAGGCAGATTAACTGTAGGTGGATTACAGAGGTTGGTGGTTCATCAAAAAAGTCAAGATAATATGAAAATCCAATTTCCTTTGGATCAACAACCTAGAGAAGAATAAATGAAGAATATTCAGAAACTTCTTGAGGCAGATTAACTGTAGGTGGATTACAGAGGTTGGTGGTTCATCAAAAAAGTCAAGATAATATGAAAATCCAATGCAGTATATTGTAATAGGAAATAAAATCCTTTTATCTTCCAAAAAAAATCAAAATAACCCTGAGATACGTGATTATATCCAGCGAATGTTCCGAAGAAGTAAAATATACTGTATTGTATAATATTTGTGTGTGTTCTATTTTTTTTTTTTCAATTGGAGACCTCTCACAGAAACTTGCATCATGTTCGCGAGAAATTAGCCGAAGTTAATGAACAGGAGCATGATTGACTTGCTAATATTTTTGGCGGACAGTGTTTCAACGAGGTTTCCAATGTAATTATAATTAGGGAAGGTCGTCTTTAAAAATAAAGTGGCGGTTGCCGAGGGTGGTGGCTTTTCGAAGGGCGTCTTATCCGGGGCAGAATCTATTTAAGAAACGATTTCCTTCAAGTGGCCAAAGCTAAAAATACTGTATATCATTAATAACAAAAAAATTTCGAATCTGAGATGAGACTCAGCGCAAATGAAATTCTGCATTTTTCGCTATTCCTCGTGAAAGTATCACTTCGGATTTCAAGGCATTTCAACTTGAAAACTCACTTGTAGGAATGACGAAAGGAAATGCGCCAAACGCAGCGCCATTCTCGCTTCGTTCTCGAACTGGTCTTCAACCTCAAAAGCTACATCGCCTCCCAAAGAAAGCTCCTCTTCCTTCCTGCAATTATTCATGAAACAATTTAAAACTACCTCGAAAAATGTACAATCCTCTCCAGGGAGTCCCGACGAACCAAAGATGACAGTTGTCGGGCCTGACGTTCGTCACGAAATCCATGATCTTCTGCACGTACTCCACCTTGGACATTCAGAAAAAGCGTCTTTGCCAAAGGAGCAGGAGGAGCTCTAGTAGAGAGTTGCCCAACTGTAGTATGCGCCCTAATTGCAAACTCTTCGGTATTAACCCCAAAACAACAACAACAACAACAACAACTTGTTGTTGTTGTTGTTGTTGTTGCTGCTGTTGCTGTTGTTGCCGTTGACCCAGGTAACGATTCAAATAAGTATTTTGCGTGCTGTTCCCATACAGGGGCTTTCGAGTCGCCGCAGTTTTGTACGGCAACGAATCGTTATGCTTCGCCGTATATGTTTTCGCGTTCACCTCAAAAAGCTCCATGTATTTCCGACGCAGTGGTGGCTCCATTTCGCTCCAGTCCAAAAGGAGACTCATTATGACTGAAAATACAAGATAGACCCGAGAAAAACATTACCTCAGGAAATCCCATAATTAAAAAATGAATAAAACAAATAAAATCCATCACGTCACGATAAAAAAAATTCAGGGAAACTCTTGGCACAACAAACTCAAGAGGAATTTCAGAAATACGCGTCATTTTGAAGAATTTGTTGTAGAGAGTTGAAAGTTATTGTCAACATTATTGGCTTAAATCAAGGATATTCAGATCTGAAGAGACAGATAAGACTCACAGCCGATCGGAACACAGTTGAATCCCCTCTCGAATTCTGCCGCAGTAGCGCGTTCCAAGATTTGTCCCAGATAAGGTCTACGAACGACGTTAGGAAGCCGGAAACCTGGATTGCACCGACACTGGTATCCACCTCGTCTGAAGCCATACCCGTGAAGTGGTTCACACTAAACGCATAAAAAACGAAAAATTGAAATACAATATTTTTAATATAAAACCTCTCTTCTAAGAAAGAAGTGTTCGCGAACAAACGCGCGGAAATTCTCAGGGCAGCAACGAAAATAAATTACAATCCCAGGGAGTTTCTCAGAAGTACTACGAGTCATCAACATACTATCCTCGTCGGTGGATGAAACATTGGTGATGAATTTTGTTGATTCACGTAAGTGATGATTCATAAAAGGGGTTGATGATATTCTATCAGAAATTATTCAGAATACCTCTAACGCTGAACTATAGTGAGCATGACATAAAAGGCGATTGAAAGCTCCAAACACTTAATTTATTAAAAAGATCAACACTTCGGCGCAGGAATTTTCCAGCACCAATACCCTTTTACAATTACTTCATGCGTCCACAACTGTCTTCAACAGTAACGTGAACAGCTGTTGAACATTTTCATTGGAGGCTTCCATTTCCGGAAAAGAATTGATAACCCACGAATTGATCAAAAAACCGTTGACACCATGGAACAAAAATACACTTGAAAAATTCAGAAATTTTTTGAGTATTTCCTGACATTTTTCATATTTCCCTTATTCCCTTAAAGACAAGCGAGAAAGTCCTTCAGTAAGCATAAAAAGCCTCTTTTCGCACACAAATTTGTAACCGGCTCTGATCAACACAACAAATCGTCCCAGTTTGCACTTGTACAGGATGAATTGAAACAGCTCTGCTATATCATGCATCATAAAAGTGCAAAAATCGGGTAGATAAGTTTAATCTAACGAAAACAAAGTCTCATAAGCTATTCGCAACACTTCTGAGAAACCCCTCGCACGTTCAAACAATGAACCATTTTCCTGCCCACGTCGACGGAATGTTGGTATCCAGAAATCAATCCAAGTTTCACGTGAACGTAAAAAATATGCAGCATTGTACAGTATATAGAAACTAAAAAAAAAGCTCACCTCAGTTGTTTCCTTCTTGCAAAAGTCCGTGCCGGCAAAGACATTCGGACCGGGGTTTCCTTTGCCCAAAGGACATTGATTGATGTCTATACGATCGAAATCCATTTCCATCACTGACACTGCAGTGAACGTGGGGTACTCGATGTGCCGAAATGACGTATGCCTTGGATAAATATCGGCAACGGGTACAGACGCTCCGAAAATCCACTTGTTCGATCGCCCACAATCAAAATACGGACGCACCCATTTTACCGGACCCGGGGTTTCATCAGGACCTGAGGAAAAAAAAAAAAAAAAAACATGAAATACATCTCATCGCAACGATAGAAATTTCCGCGATTCCATAGAAAGATAATTCAAGTCATCTTGTTTCGATCGTTATCAAAATTTTTTTTGAAGAAAAAAGGAAATTATCTTCAGAATTGGCAATTACTGTATTAATGTTCACAATAAAAAAAGGGCAATATCCCTTACTAGAAAAGGCCCTTGTCCCAATGCAAGGACACAGTAGGCACTGCAATACTGTATGTCTTTTCAAAAATACAGTAATGCAGTCCTACACCCTGAAAAAATTAAACCGTAGAGAAATTTTGAAATACAGTAAAATTCGACGCATTATTCACGGAGTGTTCGGGTACAGGGTGTTTTCCTCCTGACAGTTTTATGCAGATTCGTAGTTCAAAAATATTTACCCGGAGGTCCATGGAAAGTGATGGTCTCATTGGTATTATTTGCGTGGCGGATTCGAACAATATACGTTGTTTTCGTGTCTTGTCGATTTTTGATGATATCAGGAAGCCATTTCCGGTACCTTTCGCGCGTTTGCCAATGATACTGCGCAAACGCCGTCGCAACAAACACAAACAACGTCGCCAGAAACCCTAGCGGTCCCATGACGTGTAGGCAAAAATAAAACTCGACTCTGCAACGGAAAAGAACCAACACCATTGATCATAAAAATAAAGCATCTTAAAAATGTTCACGCAAGATTCAGATCATCAAATGGTAATGCAGCGTTGTCGACACGAGAAAAGGATTCCTCAAGATGAAACTTCGACGATATCAACGCTCGAAAAGCTAAAGGCTTCAACGCGGGGGGAAAAGAGGTGATGTTGCAGAGGGAAACAATTCAACCTTAGAACGACGAACAAGTTAGAAATACCTGTACCGTATTCACAAAATGTAACCTGACACCAAGTTTTCTCAAGTTTTCCGTCAAGTAACAACAGAATAAATTTCCAGGCCAACGTAAGACAGTATTGCACATGCCTGAACACATGATCGATACATTGCTGCACTCAAAAGTTTTATACAGTGAACGAATTTTGAAACAGTATCGCTTCAAAGTTCGAATACGATCGGAAGAACCACAGAAACGGCTCAGTTTCATTTCATTCAAGGTCATTTTGAGATGTTAAGCAGAAGAGTTGTCAGTATGCGTCCAACGAAAGCTATTTTCAGCAAAAAAAAAACAAAAAACCGATGGTTTCTCACATGTAAAATTTTGACTTGTTTTCGCCTTCATCTCGCATCACAGTCTGAAATTATCCCAAGCAGCAAAACGACGTTCAATGAGTTGAGGAGATACTGTACTATTCACAAATAACCGTTCTCAAGGCCAACTCCGGCTTTGTGTGCCCTAAAATGTGAAAAAGCGTCGGATATTCTTGTAAATACGGTATTCAGGAAAACGCGTTCATCGTCAGTCAGAAACTCACAGACGTAAACCTATGGCACCAAACATAACGTGAAACGTTTCACTTTCGAATGATTCAATCAAAACTAAATCTGCAATATTTCCGTAGAAAGAGGGCAACGAAAAAAGAAACAGGGACGCGTCGCGCCTCAGCAATTAAGTTATCACCAGTTCACGCACTTCTTCAACATTATCGTAAAATCGTGAAAAAATTTTGCACCGCAAAAAAACGCGAATTCACGACTGCATTCCACCGAATCAACTTGCTTCATGAAAGCCAATGAAACTTCATCACGGAAGACCCATCTTTGACTTGTCGGCTTCGCGTTCAACACCTTTCGTCGCTTCCTCACCACCTTTTTCAGATGGTGCGGACACTTCTACGGGTTGCGTCGAATCGGGTTCAATTTCTTTCTCAAAATCGAAGTCCATATTGACAGACTGATCACGGAGATCGGGTATCACATCATCTCCACGCTTGAAATTCCG
>CAJPEX010003013.1:0-29294 GCA_905338405.1 Notodromas monacha | reverse complement strand
TTTTCCCGGCAAACTATGGCATGGATCACATCCACCACGTTGTTCTACAGCAGATACAGGTCGGATCCTCTTCTTTTGTCTTCCCTTCTTCGTTATTCTCGTTCATCTTTGCTGTTTTTCCATTCCGAAAACAAACAATGCCAGTGACACGCGTCACGGAAAGCACAACAAACGCTCCGGATATTTGATCAAGTCCTGCTACTAGCTGGTGTAATTATTCCGCAGCGTTGACTCAAGCGTTTTCATGACTAAGATATTTATTTTTTGCGTCCCGAAAGCTTTGCAAAAAAAATTGCAAGGCTCAGATAATCTATCAACATTCAGAGAAAATAATTTCTGGTCGAAGAGTAGCTAATTTAATAATGAAACATTGTTGCAGATGACACCAATTTTTTCTGGCGCTTCGGAGAGTCCAGTTACTATGTTCAGATGTTGAAATAAAAGTTTTTACCATCAATCGGCAGAAAAATAAAATTGTACGGGTCTCAGTTGAATAGTTCAGGAAAGAGAGGAAGTATTGGCTGGTACTGGACAAAAGGCTTTTCAATTTGTGCGTGTTTTTTGCTTTGTTTCTTTTTTCAAACCTTCATTCTAATCCCGGGTCCGATTAGATGGTGCCATCAAAAAGAACAAAACCGCGAGAATTTCACGCCTTGGCTGAAATCCTGCTGCTGTTCGGACCCCATTCAAACCGTTACAACCGGAAACTGATCGATTGATTTATAGTTTGGGCTGGGCTATTAGTAAAGATGTGTCACCAGGGGAGGCGTGAATTTCAACGGCAGCTGCAGGCAAAAGAAAGCCTGGTCAGTGGGAAGATTTATGCCCTCGGGGAGTTGGACGAAATCCTGGCTCATGGCTTTTCATAAAGTTCACCCATTCAATTCAAGATAATACTGGGTTTTCGATAACTTTCCATTAGTTTAGTTCCATCTGGATTTCGGCCTCGTGATATCTTTATAGATGTTACTGAAAATGTTCAAGGTGATGATTTATACTTGAAGAGCATTTTGCAGTGCATTGGAAGCCCGCTAATATCGTTGAAACGCATTCAACTCAAACAAAAATGCAGAATATATAGTTTTACCAGAATCAAAATAGTGTCTCATCTTTTTTTTTATCTGTTCAAAAATTATTTCTCACATACTTTCAAGCCTTATTCTTACTTCACATTCGATACCATGTTCCGGAAATACTGTATACTGTAATAATTGATCGTTTGGAGTGTATGTTTGACTTTATGAAAGGCAAGTACAGTTTACACGCATAAATTTACTATAAATAATTCAAGTATTCAAATATTCGTAAGTTAAAAATTTTCTATCGTCACCGATTTTTTTATTATTATGGAAGGTTGTTGAAACATCTTTGCAAAAAGGTGTACCTTTTCTTGAGTTTTCTATAAAACGTTCAGGCATGACTTGAGCATTCTGTAAAGCTAAGGCACAGTGAAATAAAACTTACGCCAAAGAAGTTTTACTAATATTTGAATGGCAATACGTCGAGAAATGTTTTAGCCATCATATTCTAAACATTGAATTCTTTTTGAGCTGTTTTAAAATGAGGACAGTTTTCTGTCCCAATTTTTATCGTCAAAGAAATGTTCAATGCAACAAACCCTGGTGAGATGATTTAGTAGCATGCTTTCTACTAAGTTTGGTGGAATTTTTAACATTACTGTCCTAATTTCGTGCGACTTGGAATGATTTCCGACCTACTTTTGACAGGCTAAGCTTATTTATTTTTTCGCATGATAATTCAGGATTGCCTGAAAGATTTTCTGCATGCATTTTTGCCATATTAATCATAACTTAGATCAGCAGCCTGAATTTTGAAAATTACTTGAACTCTGGCTGATTCACAGTGCGTACAACACTTCGTGGAAAATCCCAACATGAGCCACAAAAAGTCAGCAGTGGGGAAAAATACTGGTGACTGATTGGGGGGGGGGGGGGGGGGCTTTTTCTTGGGGGGCGCCGAGCGACAGCTTGTCCCATTATTTTACAACCCCCAAGAGAACCTCGCACCCCGGGTTCAATTTTTATCTCACCCCGGGTTTTGGAACAAGAACAGGAACAGGAAAAAAAAATAAAAACAAAAAGAGAAGCCAATAAGCCCCCCCTGTCATTTTTCTCGTTGCTTTCTGTCCTGCGAACGTGATGATGTCATCACGTTCGCGCCCATTCATCGCCGTGTTTGTTGCAAAGTTTGCAATAGGGAGGCTCATTAGCACATTGCGGGATCGCGAAGCTCTTTGCTATGCTAAATACATTGTTTCTGAATCGAAGCCCGGGATTGCGACGCATCTGTCACTTCCTGGCATGGCCATTGTTTTTCCTTTGATGTGAACACATGTGTGTAGGGAGATTTTCACGAGCTGTTTCTGGTTCCTATGTTTTCTGCATCCTCAAAAAAAATCCCGAACTTACAAGAGCAGAAGAAAAAATGAGAATCAAGGACAAAATCTTCTAAAAATAAAAATACGAATCGAAAAAAGATGAATATACTGTACAGTACAATCTATTTGTCGAGGTGTTCTTCGTGCGAAATTTCCCAGATTTAAAGCTTTTCACATTACAGTATATACGCAGTTATTTCTCAAAAGTTATCCGACTGCTCAGATTAACGGCCTAATAAAATAGGTTTCCAATTTTTTTGTTTTCAATATAAAAACTTTCTTGCAGGTCGTACAATGGCTTCATATAAACTTTTCCGCGATTCAAAAGCAGTTAAATATCAATTATTCGCGCGGTATGTTTTATGAGGATCGATGCAAATTTGCGTAAATGCGGGATTTTCGCACAGTTCAATCCCGGAACGCAAGTCGTCTGTTATACTTGCAAAATTATTGAATCACAAAAACTGTATTTAATTTTTTTCATCCTCGAAAATCACAGGGCTGAAACTAATTTCGATCAGTGAACTCACTCATACTCACCGCGAAATGTTTTTTTTCTTCTCTCGCGCACTCAAGCAAATGGAAAAGCGACTCGTATCTGACGTTTCAAAGACGTTAAGATGTAGGCCGATGAAGACCACGGTAGTAAGCGGCACAAAATAAGATGGGAAGAGATCTTAGTGAGGGAAAAAGATTTTGTTTCTTGAAAAGGTTGCGAGAGTGATTGACAACAGCGGCAGCAGCCAACAGCAGCAAGCAGGAAAATGAACATGAAAAGCCCTGGTATCCTCTCATTTCTGGGTCAGTGGATGCGTGTTATTGTGCAACACGTGAAGATAGAAGGATGATTTTTTTTGTGTGCCTGGATCCAAAGAATTTCATGTTTGTTTGAGCGGAATGCGAAAATGACGAAGCTGAGCATTCCGATGAAGTGTTCCTTTCCGTTTGGACACTGTGTGAAGCGTGGTATTTCAGTTCAAATCCAGGATTTAAAAATGGCAGAAATAATGTCTAGAGAATCCCGGAAATTTTGTCCTTATTAATTTCTATTTAAAATATGATCCATTTTCCTCATTGTTTGGATCATGAAGTTGATTGGATGACTCCGAATTTTTTAAAATTATTTTTGTTCACAGTGACGAATTTCTCACGAAGTCTGCTTTTCAATCCTCATTTTTATTGAACATAGGGTTAATTTTTCGAAAACTAAGTAATTCCCTTACTTCTTTATATATGAATGAAATTTTCCAAAAATTATAAAGATCACAAGCGTGGATTGTCTGAGAAGTTGTGGATTTTATTTCATTTTTATATAAGATTACTACAAAGATTACCCTCTCAAGAAATAACGTCAGCAATTTCCAGAATCTTTAAGATTTAACAACTTGATTCGTTCAAGATTTATCAGATTTTTTGTTGTTTTTTTGCATGCATAATGTTCCCGTAAGAAGAAAATTTCGAAAAGATTACAGCAGACATTCATTTCTTTGTGCTCATTTTTTACACAGAATTATAACACCACCAACTTGCAAAAGTCCCAAGATTGAGCAAATTGAATGACTCAAGAGTACAAGACGTGCTATATTTCGTTTTGTTCTCGTGAGATTCCTGAAAAGAGCAGCAGCGCAGAATATCTACCCAAAAAAATAGCAACAAAGACATTCATCGCATTTTCCTCTCTCCCTTTCTCTCAATATCGCCCCAAGTCTTGATTTTGCCCCTACACACACGATCACGACCAACTTCCGTGTACCCCCGCGGGCCACGCGTGTGGAAGTAGATGGGTCGTGATGGGTTCAGACGCAATATCCGAACCCCGCACGCACCGGGGCCCCAACAGCCAGGGGATAAGACCCTGGTTAGCATTCACACCGCGTCCGCCACGGTCCCATTTTCAAACCCACCTCTTCATGCCTCGGTTCGAACAGGAACTTCCTGTTCCCCAGCTGATGTATCCGGCCCTTTCTTCTCTTTATCAAGTCGGAATCAACGTGCGACATCTACTGGAAGCACTTTCTCGGGACAATTTTACTCATTTATCTATGATACTAAACTTGAATGTACATTTGGTTCAAGGTTGTTTTTCCATTGTCCACGAACCAAATATAATTCGTGAATTACCCACCAATCAGATTTTATTAAAGGAAAGAGATAATTTAGAAGAAGTTGGTATCTGTAATTTCGGCGAGATTGTGTGCAAAACATCATTCTCAACAAGTTCTCCAAAATGAGTTGGTGAGGAAACTTCATGAGGCCAGAAAATTCGGAAATTTCCTAGATTAACTTATATCTAGAAATTGAATCACTGGCATGTTCAAACGAAGCCAAATCAAACCATATGTCAGATTAAAATCGGCTAGGCTGATTTCTGCGATTTTCTCAACAGTATAACGCAAATGTCACTCGCTCAAAAAATCAGATTCGTTTGAAAGGGGAACAATCAGCGAACATGTGGTGCCTGCTTAATTTGCAGAAATTTACTAATTATTCAGGCTTTAACGAGTTTCAAGGATGCTCGAGTCTCCTCTCCGATTTGGCGAGAACCGCAGAAAGTTTTAGTTCATTGATGATTTTCTAACAGGTAAAGACACCCTCATCTCAATAAAATTCGCAGTGTAATCCAAAGCTGCATTGTCAATAGTATCAATCAATATAGGCTGACATATGAACCTTATAATGGTAATGAAAAGCAATTAGGCCACAAGTCCTGCAAATCGCCTTGTTTCGAGTCTTCTAAATTCAGTGACATCGGAACGCGTTGCTCTTCTGCTGGAAGAGGACCAATATATCTTACACCTCTGGAAAGCGGGCAAGATTTTTTCCGGGATTACCTAGAGGATAAAGTGCGTAGATTAATGATGTGCCCCGGGCGCATAAGATAAGCCTTATTTTCGCCTGCTTCCGGCTCATCCGCACCGCATCCGGATATCTTGATCATCGCGCCGTTATTCCATCCTCCTCGTCCCAACGCCTCTATATATTTTCTCCCCGTCAGCACGGTCTTGAATCCCACACATTGCGCAACGTTCCACGTGAGAATACACAGAAAAAAGGAAGACGATGAAGAAAAAAAATATAGGAGGAACAAACTATAGAGGAATGAAAGGAGCAACCCAAATCCCGTGTGTGTGTGTGTGTGCGGGGGGAAGCAAAGAGGGTCAAACACGGACGCGGACTTCAAAGGGGAAGGGGGGAGGATTTGAAAGCACAACTTTCAAGCGCGCCTTTGAAGGCGTCGCCGCAGCAGCTGGTGTCCCCAGGGGGTTTCCTCTTCCTTTTTTTTTTTTTTTTTTTTTTTTTCGGGGGTGCCGGAGTCCGGAACCAAGCCGGCGGGTATCGCGGGTGTTTGCATATCTGGGGCCTGGAATTCCAGTCTTGCGCCGTTCGGAGTAATCAAAGCCATATCTTTTATAGGGATATGTGCATTTCTACATATTCCCCATCTTTTTATTTTTACCCCCTTTATCTTTTATCTCTTACGTTATCTGGAGATGCGTTTAGCTTTCTGCCTTCAACTCCTTTTTCCACCCATTCAATGCGTCATAACTAAAAAAATAAATAAAAAAGGATGCAGTATTCTACCTGTTTCTCATATCACGAAAAATAAGATGATTTTCTTCACCGTACGTAAAATTGGCAGAAAGGGTAAAAAATTCATACATAAAGATCTGAAAGTTGTTTGTGCAATTTGAAAGTTTTGCTGACATCTACAGCCCCCCCCCCCCCCGAATATAATTTATGAACAGTATTTCTTTTTGTAAGGTAACAAAAAAAATCAAGGACCGCTGCAAAAATAGCAGGAAGCCGAAGTTGATTTCAAGAATCCATTTTTTGTGAGCGATAGTTGTGCTGAAAAATGAGGCACCAAGACACTCGAAAACAGAAAATTAGTCTTAATTCAAATGTTGCCTTCAAATGAATGCAAAGAGCTCAATTTCTCGCATTTATAATTCGTTTAATGATTCGATAGAAAGCGTCACCCTAGTCTTTGAAATCATCGGAAGTTGAACTCGAATTTATCCGTAGATTTACTTGTGCAGACTTCTGAGAATAATCGAAAGCGACTTTAGTCATCATTTCCTGCAGAAATCAATGCTATCGCTGTTGAAATAGGACCTTCCATGGGTACACAAATAATGTTTTTTCGTTCTTTACCTCAGGTAGGGTTTTAAAGCCAAAAATGCAACCACCCGCCAAGAGTTATCGAGTTGCATATTCAAATTTCATCCCTGGGTGGTAACCCGGCATGCAAAGCACACGGGGGCCCCCGGATCCCACGAAGACCCGGGCACAACTCCTCCAGCCGAGCAAAGCCCAAAAAAAGTACAGTATTAATCCGAGTGCTAAAAACAGGGTACTAAAATTCTTCCCGACGAAAATTTCCGGCCATCGATTCAGACGCGAAGTATAATACCGGAAGTTTGTTTGTCGAGTTATGCCAAGAATTTCCTCGGGCACGTGCGGCCGACATTTGGGTTTGTATTCATTCCTTCAAAAGTACGCACAAACACGTTTTTATGCGGCCTTTTTCTTCTCGAAAAATAATCTCAACACTATAGAAAGGCGGAAAGTGAGAGATATAATCAATTCGTCGCCCGGCGTGATGCAGCGGTTATTTGCGAGGGATGAAAAATGTTTCCGCAGGAGAATTCAGCGGGATTTCCGAATATTCCTGCAAATCATTTTTCCGTGTCGTATTCCTATCACAGTGGAAATTTCTTCATTCCATTCTTACATCTTTGAATATAGAAAGATGCTTATAAGCGCCCCCAAATATCCTATATGATTCATCAAAGCCTTCAATCACCTTCCTCAGTCAGAAAAAAACCTTAAAACCCCTTCGGAAATCAGACGTGATGTCGGACAACCCGAAGAGGAAATATTTTTCATTTTTCGCACGCTGACCTTCATTTCACAAAACTTTCCTTTGAAATTCGAGCTCATCACATACAACAATGTAAGCGTTTTGAGAGGGCGAAGCGAAATTCGAATATATCTTTGATGGTTGCGAAAAACGTTGCGAAAAAACGGCGTATTCACGATCATTATTTATTTGTATTTAGAAGATTTGATCACGCATTGCCGAAAAAAATTAAAGAAGGAAAAGACAAGGAATTTCTCTGTCCAGGCTGAAATAGGGCACGTCCTAGTCATGCACGAATTTGAAATGTTGCAAATCAGGGATTTTGAGTTATTCTTGGACTTCGAAAAAATTATAAGCAGGAATTATTTATTCCAGTGACGATAGAATCTGGCTTTCCGGTCAAATTTCAGTTTCACTTCGAACGAAAACAAATACATAAATAAAGTTTGTCATCTGTAATTTATTTTGGTTTAATCAAGTTATTCATTTTGAGAAATTTGCATAATTGATGACCCCACACGACGGTTTTTTTGTTGTTGTTGCCCCGTTTCCGCGCAGATAAAATTTTTTGGAGCTCTTGTCGCGAAGTTAAAAAGCAACATTCAGACGTTTTAGATGCAGCAAAAAAAGTAAGCATTCAAATGACTCGCAAAAGACGAATGAAAGGACAGAAACCTGCTGGAGGTGAGGAATGCCGATCACCCTGGATGAGGTTTGATCCGAAAAGCACATTTCTCAGCGGATTTTCTGCAAGAAAAACCAACCGGTCACGCGTTTCACCTGCCCGGGGCTCCATCAACTTCGGAAACGGCTATCAAACACCGCCTTCACGCCCCCGCCCTTTTATTTATCTTTCCTTTTTATTTTATTCCTTGAGAAAAAAAAATAACGCCCAAGGTACAACGAAAATGGGGAAGTGAAAAAAAAAATACCCACGAAGATTCTCCGTCAAATCCCTGCCTCGAGGCGGAATCACTGACATGCGTGATGCATCCCGGGGAAAAATTGAATGTTCACCGGGAAAACACAGCAACCGAGGAAACAATATCCAAAATCCAGCTGCGTATCCTCATTTTTCCCAGGACACTCAAGTAATTCACCCGAAGTCATTAAAATCCCTCTAATCAACTCACGAAAAACTCGCCGACTTCAATTTGAAATGGCGTTGATTCACATTAAATATTTGTACGGGACGAAAATTCGTGCCAATATTTTTTTTCATGTTCGGTCCGAATCTGAAGGGGAAAATATGGAATTCAGCTTCTGAGAAAGCCTGCTCTCAGCTTTCAAACAACTTCAAGGAAAAAATTTACATCGTTCTCTGAATCGATGAGTGTTCCAGTATATATGAGAGTTGGTGAATACAGTAACTTATGTCATAAAAAATAATGATTTTTCGACTTCAGTATTATTTTCTTCAATGGCTTTTTCAACTTTTTCACCAGAGTACAAAACTCTATTGAGAATCAGCTTGTGGTCATAAAATTACCGGTGACGAGGGTCTGAAATAATTTATTCATCGTAATGAGGAATGTATCAGATCTGAAAACCAGTTCATTAATAAAATGCAGGCAAATCTTTTCAATTCTTCTTCAAGGATTCTTTTTGGTGGATGCAACGCTATTAATCAATCGATGAGCAAATATTTGTTCAACTCCGAACTGAAATTAAATGAAATCTTCAGCAATTGATTTAATTTCCCTGAGTATTTTTGTTGTTGATCCAACAATAGTTTCGAGGGCTGTGTGCATTTTTTAAATAATGAAATTTAAAAAAAAATTAGGTGAGCCAATCAAGATTTTCCGTCCATATGACGAACGTTTTAGACAGCGCGATATTCGCTCGGATATGCGAATCCCTGGCGTTTGAAATGCAAAATTCAACGAAAGTCGACACGAACGGAGAAACTTTCATGACCACAGAATTTCCTCAAGTTTCGAGTCCCCCGAAAAAAGACAATACTTGGGAGTGAATCAAGATCCGCGGATATAGCGCAGGTGTTTTACTGGGAACCCTCAACGATAGAATCCTGATGAGACCTTTTGCTCTAAAACGCTCCACTCGGAGAATTCCGCGGAAAATAATAAGCGCGCCAAAATCGGCGTGAAACCATTTACCCGATGTCCCGCTGCGAAAATCCTTGAAGGCCTCTTTCCTCCCTTGAACGCACCTGAACAATTATTCCTGCTTGCATCGCATTTCAGGAATCAATTCCCATAAAAACCCTCCGAGAAGTCGGAATTTCCCTTCTTTATTTCAACAAAATGAACCAAGACGATGAAACATGGCTAGCTCAGAGTGAATTTGGCCAGCAAAAAAAAAAGGCAGTAAAATACAGCGGCTAGCTTCCTAAACACATGAAAACAGCTGTTGAATATAAATTCTTGCGGGCTACCATATTAAATCAATTTCCCCACAAATAGAACCCCTGAGCCTTCTCACCAACACAATTTCTTCTGGTTTCCGCAAATATCATATTATAATTATGAAATTAATATATTTTTCCCGGGGAAAGAAAAACTTCAGAAAAATTGTTTTCTTTCAGCATCTTCTTTTTTCTTCGTGCCTTACATTTAATTATGCGACCCGCCTGAAAAAGACGTTTCTTCGCTTATTCTAGGGAAATGCGGCAGGCAATAAAAAACCAGCAGAAGGGAATTTGCAACACTCTTCGACCCGTCAGCTTCAAAGGCGGAAAAATGTAAATAAATATTTGTATGTTCATTATATATATAAAGGGAACTCCAGGACGAGGATGACAAAGAAGGTCTGGCTCTTGTGCCCCAGTACTCTTTTCATAGTCGACAAACTTTCACGTCATTCCCTATGCATAGCGATTCCCACTCTAATATACTGTTCTGAGAAAAAAAAATTATATACGTCTGAAGGCAAAATTGGAAACTTTTTACAAAAAAGAGTCAATAAATTTTGAAAACCAGGCGAAAGGAGGTGTTGCAGTTTGGATAAATGTAGCGAAGTGACGCTTGAATCAACCCAGGACCACGTGGGAATCTTCCGGAGAAAAATTCTGAAGAATTATTATTTTTTGATTTGTCAAAAGCAGCCGGTGAATAATTTGCTAAACTTAATTTGTCTCAGAATGAGTTGTGGACGAGTGAGCACTTCCTTGATTGGCATCCTCAGAATTTGTGTTCAAAATTATATTCTGAATTTTTAATCATCTGGAGGTTTGTAGTTGGAGGATTAGGGCGATCTAATGCCTAAATTAATTCTGAAAAAATTCAGAAAATTAAATAAATAATTTAATTGAGTTTATTGCGTTGCAATTCAATCTCCGAAAGGGGAAATGAAAAATCTTTGAAACCATCCCGGAAATTGTTGGAAAATTCTGAAGAGGTAAATGTAAACGTTTAACTTTACAGTGCTAATTTCTGCGTGATTCATTCAAGAATATATTAACAAAAAACAAAGACAACTGTTTCTTCGACGAAGCAGAACTTTTATTTTTTTCGTCTCTGACATTTCAACAGACGATAACTTATGTCTCACAAATGACTCAAAATGTTGAATAATTTCAGTATACTGTACAGTATACTGCATTACCTTTTATAAGTTCTCGTTCTAAAATTAAACACCCATTCATTTTACTCTTTCTTCCAAATCGGTGTGACTCTAATTGCATGAGTCACCCAAGTATTTAAATTTTCGCGTGCATAGTAACGCGTGAACCAACCAGTACATTTATGGTCAAGAATTGCTTTCATGTACTGGAGATACAAGTATATCTCCAGTTGGAGATAATCTGGAGTTTCATGTGATCAAAAAGAAAATCAGCATCTTCGCTTCATTCGTGATTTGTTTTCAAGTATTTAGCAGATCTTTCAAGTTCACTCAATTGCGAATCAAGCAATCTTCTTTGAGCAAAGTACGAGAGAATGCGTCCAATCTTATTACTGAATGACGACAGTTCGGAATCAAGTTTCGAGGGTATTATCGATAATTTTGCAGGAGCAAAAGATCGCCAAAAAGAGGTGGTTCAAGACTCGCGGGTGACCGGAAGGAAGCTATAATGATATGCAATGGAGAATACGGAATTCCACTGAAGAGTAATTTCGGGAAAGGCGATGAAATTGTTCTGGAATGAATGCCAGGGCGAGAAANGCGGAAAATAATAAGCGCGCCAAAATCGGCGTGAAACCATTTACCCGATGTCCCGCTGCGAAAATCCTTGAAGGCCTCTTTCCTCCCTTGAACGCACCTGAACAATTATTCCTGCTTGCATCGCATTTCAGGAATCAATTCCCATAAAAACCCTCCGAGAAGTCGGAATTTCCCTTCTTTATTTCAACAAAATGAACCAAGACGATGAAACATGGCTAGCTCAGAGTGAATTTGGCCAGCAAAAAAAAAAGGCAGTAAAATACAGCGGCTAGCTTCCTAAACACATGAAAACAGCTGTTGAATATAAATTCTTGCGGGCTACCATATTAAATCAATTTCCCCACAAATAGAACCCCTGAGCCTTCTCACCAACACAATTTCTTCTGGTTTCCGCAAATATCATATTATAATTATGAAATTAATATATTTTTCCCGGGGAAAGAAAAACTTCAGAAAAATTGTTTTGCTTCAGCATCTTCTTTTTTCTTCGTGCCTTACATTTAATTATGCGACCCGCCTGAAAAAGACGTTTCTTCGCTTATTCTAGGGAAATGCGGCAGGCAATAAAAAACCAGCAGAAGGGAATTTGCAGCACTCTTCGACCCGTCAGCTTCAAAGGCGGAAAAATGTAAATAAATATTTGTATGTTCATTATATATATAAAGGGAACTCCAGGACGAGGATGACAAAGAAGGTCTGGCTCTTGTGCCCCAGTACTCTTTTCATAGTCGACAAACTTTCACGTCATTCCCTATGCATAGCGATTCCCACTCTAATATACTGTTCTGAGAAAAACATTTTATATACGTCTGAAGGCAAAATTGGAAACTTTTTACAAAAAAGAGCCAATAAATTTTGAAAACCAGGCGAAAGGAGGTGTTGCAGTTTGGATAAATGTAACGAAGTGACGCTTGAAACAACCCAGGACCACGTGGGAATCTTCCGGAGAAAAATTCTGAAGAAATATTATTTTTTGATTTGTCAAAAGCAGCCGGTGAATAATTTGCTAAACTTAATTTGTCTCAGAATGAGTTGTGGACGAGTGAGCACTTCCTTGATTGGCATCCTCAGAATTTGTGTTCAAAAATATATTCTGAATTTTTAATCATCTGGAGGTTTGTAGTTGGAGGATTAGGGCGATCTAATGCCTAAATTAATTCTGAAAAAATTCAGAAAATTAAATAAATAATTTTAATTGAGTTTATTGCGTTGCAATTCAACCCCCGAAAGGGGAAATGAAAAAAACTTTGAAACCATCCCGGAAATTGTTGGAAAATTCTGAAAAGGTAAATGTACACGTTTAACTTTACAGTGCTAATTTCTGCGTGATTCATTCAAGAATATATTAGCAAAAGACAAAGACAACTGTTTCTTTGACGAAACAGAACTTTTATTTTTTCGTCTCTGACATGTCAACAGACGATAACTTATGTCTCACAAATGACTCAAAATGTTTCATAATTTCAGTATACAGTACAGTATACTGCATTAGCTTTTATAAGTTCTCGTTCTAAAATTAAACACCCATTCATTTTACTCTTTCTTACAAATCGGTGTGACTCTAATTGCATGAGTCACCCAAGTATTTAAATTTTCGCGTGCATAGTAACGCGTGAACGACCCAGTACATTTATGGTCCAGAATTGTTTTCATGTACTGAAGATACAAGTATGTCTCCAGTTGGGGATATTCTGAAGTTTCATGTGATAAAAAAGAAAATCAGCATCTTCGCTTCATTCGTGATTTTTTTTTGCAAGTATTTAGCAGATCCTTCAAGTTCACTCAATTGCGAATCCTACAATCTTCTTTGAGGAAAGTACGAGAGAATGCGGCCAATCTTATTACTTAATGACGACATTTCGGAATCGAGTTTCGAGGGTTACCGATAATTTTGCAGGAGCAAAAAATCGCCAAAAAAAGAGGGCCAAGTTCTGAGCGCCCACTGGCCTTCCTTCGATATTACTATACGTTACCTCTTATGCCTTAAGGTGACTTCTCATTAAAGCCCTTTCCGCTACTTTAACAAGACCTTACTTACGGTCCCGCTCTTTAATGCGGCCTGATTCCGCACAAGCACGTCGTTTGCCGACCCTCGGGTGCGGGTGACGACGTCCCCGACACACCAGACCCAAGAGGAGAAGAAGAAGAAGAAGAAGGCAGAAAAAAATGGGGGTAAGAGAGAGCAGTAAAAAAGAAAAAGGAAAAGAAATATATATATATATATAACTAGGGGATAAAACGCGAGACGGAGGGGGAGACTCGAGGAGGGGGTGGGCGCGAGGAGATCCCCTTGCAGCGGGGATCTCATTGGCATTCCGCCGGCTCGCCCGAGATCCCCATTTGGAATTCAGGTCCCGTGCGGCGCCCAGGCGGCGAAGAATATGGCCCGGGCCACGGCGAGAAAATGAAGAGAAGGTCTGGAAAAGGGGGGGATCCTCGGGAACACGCGAACGTGCTGAGGGAGATCCGGTGCGGAGGGGATAGTTCTTACGTTCTATGTGCGAGAAAGAGGGGGGGGGGGAGTCCGAAGGGATCCCGATCCCCGGCACCCCGTTCGTGAGCCTCGCGCGAACAGACCGCGATCTTTCTCGGCGCTTTCAACACGATTCCTCTGCTTTTATTTTTCAAACTGTTGACCGAAAAATATAAAAAAACTCAAATACCTATTGATACTCAGACGCGTTAAGAATTACTCATTTGACGTCGCATTCCAATTTATCTGAATTATCCTACCTTGTAAAATAATTTATATTGAAAATTACGAGTGGAAAACCGAAAATAATTTTTTCCACCGAGATTAACTTACGCACAGTAATTATCCGCGTAAAGGCCAAATTTTCCCACCAAAAAGTTATATTTAAAACCAGATACGCACCTGCAGCATGTACGCCAGACCCCAATTCCACTTTAACAAAATATACTTGACAATCATACACAAAAAATATGAAATCACTGAATTTTTCTCTAAGTAATAAGCATGATGAAATCTCGTTATGGAATGCAGGAGGATTTGTTTCAAACTTCACTCCGAGAAATATGACGGTGTTTTTGGCATTAAAAAGCTAAATTTACTCAAAAACAATTTCAAACATTTTCCCCGAAATTTCAACCGATACAGTTGGTCTTAAAAGAACGAAATTAATTTGTTTTGCGACTGATTTCTTCATTTGGGGTCTTTTTCTAATGGGAATCTTAATTTTCCTCACAGGATCAAGAATGTGTCAATTAACAAAAAAAAGCGTCGCCAAAATATAGCCTGTTCTATTATTCAAGGTTTTAAATAACTAAGATTAGAATGTTCCCAATGAGGAAACCCCGATTTAATCATATTCCATTCAATTGAAATGTTCACCAAACATAACCAAAGGTTATGATAAACCCAGAAACATTCTTTCCCTTGAGTAAAGTTTGAGCAAAACGGCAAACTTCAAGAAATTTGGCTTGCTTATTGATATTCATGAATAAATTGATTTTATCTTTGTTGGCAGACCATTCAATCGAAATCATAATCGTCCTTGCTTTATTGATTCAGTACAAAGGGTTCTTCAAGGTTTGATCACTAGTCTATGCAGGGAATTTCAAAACCAGTCCTCCCTCAATTTTATAAATATTGGTATAGGAATCAGTTTTTTGAATGATGCAGTCTAACTAGTTGTCTGAACATGGCTTTTCTAATTTCAAAGTCATAAAATATTATACGGACGTAAGCAGACAGCCATAACCCCGAGAAGACATGATAATGAACTATTTATACTATGTTATAACGTATTTTGCTTCAAATTTTGAATATTTTTACCTTTATAACTTTCTTGCCGTCTCACAGTTGGTATTAGGCGGTAAAAAAGCCATTGATGTTATTTTTGTAAAAGTTTCCAAAATGTATTACGGTACTTCAGCTGCATTTGATCCAACGTGTTCAAACAGATTCGAAAACGTTAAAATTATATTCGGCGCGCGACTAATTCGTCTTTCAATAAAATTGAAGGAACAACTCCTGCGGCATCCTTCATTCGTTTGAATTTGTGAACCGGAAAAACGTGCTTCTCCTCAAATAATGCCCATTTACCCACCCAAAAACAAAACGCTGCGGGAAGAACACGTCGTTCAGCTTCCACCTCTCTACAGGCGTAAAATGAGAAGGAAAAAAAAGAGCAGGTGAGATACGATTTCCGGTTTCCGACGGAAACTGTAACCATATAAGAATATGCTAAGAAAAAAAAACACAATGCTGAGGAGTGGGGGCCGGTATGGTAAGAAAACAGAAAAGTTAACGAAAAATTTTTTTCTTGGTTCCTTCTCTCCCACACTCCGTTCGTGCCATCCGCAGGTTTGCCATCGCCAGCGATGCGTGCCCGAAAACCAGCAGCAGCAACCTGAGGTTTCTCACCTAAACGCCAGTAAAATAATAATAATACTGATGATAATAATGAGAAAATAACTGGAAGACATCCTATTTTTACATGCTCATTTCATTCCCCTTCAACACTCACGCCTTTCGGCTAAAAACAATTACCATACTTACAATTTATTAAGCCTCACCTTGATTTCAAACACTGGCCAGAAAATGACGTGGGGGACTAATGACTGATATGCCTGCAAAAATGATTCGGAAAAATTGTAAGAAAATTTTCAATACCGCATTTTTATTTTTTCAAATCATTTTCAACAAACTTATTTTATAATTTTTAGATTTATAGGTGGGAGCAAGTTCCAAGAATAAATCCTTAAAATTTATTTTTGTTTGTTGTCCATGCCACAGGAAAAAAGGTGTTTTAGTTCGAAAAAGCAGTGAAATAATAATCAGAAAAGCTGCGAAGGTCAAGATTGTCGTCAGGAGTTGTGAGAAAGCTTGCTCGAGGTGTTTGGTGTCGGTGTCGGTGTCGGGGCTGAGAGAAGCTTGTTTCCCATCCGCACCGGAAATTCCAGACCCTCTTGGGGTCGACTCCTATAATTTTTTTGTTTTGCTTCTTTGTTTCTTTTTTGACATGCCCCTTTTATTCTTGCGCCTTGTTGCCCCGAGAGCCGCCCCCGGATAATGCAAACACACGCTGTGATCTCACGCCCTGTCGACTCGCCACAATTTTACAGGTGGCGCCGGCTCCCCCAGGGCGTACCCCTTTTTTCCGGTGGGAGCTGCAAACGGGGTGAAAAGGTTAGTTGATGATGAACCTACACGCTTTTACTTTACAATTGAAAAAATTTAGTATCAAAAGACACGTTGACGACGACTTCTTAGTAAGTTCGGGACACTCAGCATAGGGTTCATTTGCATTTAAAGATTGATCCAGGGTTCTCCTTGATTCTTGTGGATATTTTTATTTGACTGAAAGTCACTGAAACGCATCTTGGGCCGTATAGCAAAAGTTCAGAACATTTTAGGCAGCTAGTGTAGAATTTATTTGAATATCAACACCTATTATTTGCGAACAAAACCATTCAACGTTTCAATTTTCATCGAAAACAATATTTTGAGTTATATTTCTTCTGGAGGATCATCTCTTTCGAAGTTCTCAGCACATCATTCATTTCACAGCTACTGGACCATAAAACGTATGCAATCAAATATTCATGAATTTAGAATTGCATGAAGAGGATACGAATGAAGCTGAAAATGTTAGGTAAAAACGATGCGTAAGAATTATCTATAAAAATGTAAAATTTTTATGCATGATTACAAATTCATTAAAAAGTTGATCTGAATTTTAGATACAGAAAAATAAATTTAACTTACTGTGGCGGAAATCACCGCTTGGAATGTAAAATCCAATTTGGAACCTAGATGAAACTTTTATCGTGTTTCTAAACTTTCTATACACAAAGTGACGATTATTGGAACATTTGAAAGCCAAGGCAGAAAAAGTCAGACATTGTAAAAGCTATGTATTAATGACATCATTCCATAAAATTTGAGATTTTTTTCTAGGGACCTCTAAAATTATTCTGAGGAAATTTCGCTTCAGTGACGCAGTTTGGTTTACTTTCGGAGAAAAGAATGACTCGATTTGTATATTTTTTTCCTCGGAGTCATCGATGCGTCAGNGCTGCGAAGGTCAAGATTGTCGTCAGGAGTTGTGAGAAAGCTTGCTCGAGGTGTTTGGTGTCGGTGTCGGTGTCGGGGCTGAGAGAAGCTTGTTTCCCATCCGCACCGGAAATTCCAGACCCTCTTGGGGTCGACTCCTATAATTTTTTTGTTTTGCTTCTTTGTTTCTTTTTTGACATGCCCCTTTTATTCTTGCGCCTTGTTGCCCCGAGAGCCGCCCCCGGATAATGCAAACACACGCTGTGATCTCACGCCCTGTCGACTCGCCACAATTTTACAGGTGGCGCCGGCTCCCCCAGGGCGTACCCCTTTTTTCGCCACCCTCGACGTTTGCCCCACTTTTCCAATCAACTACTACTTGGATGTGCGAAAATGAAATGTTAACTTTTTTAAATCATAGTTTTCTGTGCAACTGCTGCTGAAGAATCATTCAAGCCCTGTGATAGCATAGGGTTCATTTGCATTTAAAGATTGATCCAGGGTTCTCCTTGATTCTTGTGGATATTTTTATTTGACTGAAGGTCACTGAAACGCAACTTGAGCAGTATAGCGAAAGTTCAGAACATTTTAGGCAGCTAGGGTAGAATTTATTTGAATCAGAAGACCTTATTTGCGAACAAAACCATTCAATGTTTAAATTTTCATGAAAAAACTATTGTGAGTTATATTTATTCTGGAGGGTCATCTCTTTCGAAGTTCTCACATCATTCATTTCACAGCAACTAGACCATAAAAAGTATGCAATCAAATATTCATGAATTTAGAATTGCATGAAGGAATACGAATGAAACTGAAAATGTTAGGTAAAAGCGATGCATAAGAATTATCTATAAAAATGTAAATTTTTATGCATGATTAATACAAATTCATTAAAAAGTTGATCTGAATTTTAGATATAGAAAAATAAATTTAAATTACTGTGGCGGAATTAATGGCTTGGAATTTTAAATCCAATTTGGAACCTAGATGCAACTTTTATCGTGTTTCTATACACAAGGTGACGATTATTGGAACATTCGAAAGCCAAGGCAGAAAAAGTCAGACATTGTAAAAGCTATGTATTAATGACATCATTCCATAAAATTTGAGATTTTTTTTCTAGGGACCTCTAAAATTATTCTGAGGAAATTTCGCTTCAGTGACGCAGTTTGGTTTACTTTCGGAGAAAAGAATGACTCGATTTGTATATTTTTTTCCTCGGAGTCATCGATGCGTCAGACTCGGTAATGAGTTTGGCTTTTCTGCGCGAGCGAGTGGAAAAGTTTAGACCGCAACAGGAAGCTAGGATCCAGGTGTGGCTTCTTGTTTCTCTCAAAATATATTTTTTTTCTTCAAATTGTATTGTTGGCATACCACGTAATTTTGTTCCTCTCTTGTTGCTCACTCCACGCACAAATTTGCCGAGGTGTGCGTTACAAGCAAAAGGTTACTCAATACGTCAACCTGTGCGTGCCTTTCTTGGCGAGAAACCCGTCACTTCCTGGGCTGTTTGCTTTTTTGTCCGTGTTTGTGCAAAAACCTGCAGTTTGCAGACGTTTCCCACGCCCTGAAATGGGAAAGAGCGAGAAGAAACTGCGAGGGAAATCAAACAAAAAGTCCCTAAGTATGTTGCAAAACGCCGTCGTTAAATTGTAAGATGGGTCAATAAAAAATATAAAAAAACTCGGAAAAATACCCCAGAAAAATCACGCATCGCAAAACATGGTTCTTAACCGTTTATAAATTCGAAAAATCCTCGAAAAGTGAATAAAACTTACTATAAATGAGCGAACAAAAATTTATGCGCAATAAATTCATTTCGTAAAACAATTGGTCATTAGACGACTTTTTGGGGCGTTTTTCTCTCTAGTGCCTTTTCTTCTGATACTGGGCGCGGATGCACTAGATTTTTTTTCTATATTTTTTGCCAGAAGCAACAGACGTGAATTATTTGCAACCCTTTTCGGGACAATTTTCTGCATTGGGCGTTGGCAGCGGTGCTTTTGTGCAGGTTTCCGGAGGGAAAAAGGCCTTTTTTCATACCCAGAAAAGAAAGGGTTGTTAAAAAATCCGGGGCTATGTGGCCCCAGAGAGCCACAAATACGACTGGAAATCAGGAAGCAGGGAAATTCTTGTGAATACCGCTCTTGATTGCGAATGTGTGTATATATGCGGAAATCAAAGCGACCAACCCTTGATCTATATTTCATTCGAGTTATAACCCTTTTTTGCCTGCGACGGGTACGTGTTGACAATGGGCGCCCAATTTTCAGCGCCGTTTTATTGTGACTTTTGTGAACTGGGAGCTGAAAAGCCCTCCTGCTTTCAAGCCTTTCGGGAATGAGTTATAAGACTTATAACCGACATTTTTCCGCGAAATTTTTGTCCCCATTTCTCTGTCATCTCCCTTTCGAACAAGTCTCGCACATTTCAAACCGATTTCTTTCCGGGATGATATTTCGACGAACAGCAAGCGTCACAAGAAAGCGGAAATCCTATTAAAAGTACTCGAGGCACACACAAAAAAAAAAGCCGCTTTGCATGCAGACTTGTTTCGGAAAAAACCTTTCAAGTACTTCACACTTTTGAAAAGACCGAGTTGAAAACAAATCCACTGTTTTATCACCTCTTCGTTAAAAGGGCAAGGATAAAAACCTAGCATATCATCCCAGTACTGACTCGGTCCATTAACACATCGCTTTTACGCTATTAGGAAAGCTTTAAAAATTCATGAAATCCAACAAATCAGGCCCCCTTGCGGTAACATGGCGTTGTCCCCTTTTTCGTGGACTCGTGATCGATAAAATAAAATTGATGTTTATGATTATGCGTTGTTTGGTGAAAATCCCTGGAGCGTTTGTACCAAACATACCAAAACCATAAAATATGGACGACGATGAACGCAGTAAGGCTCTATATTCCGTGGTCCATGACTGTTGAAGCCGACGAGTTTCATTCCCTTCGGCTACCTGGGAACTTAGACGGGTCGTAAAAATTATTCAATCGCGAAGTGGCAGACAGAAAGGAATGTGCTGAGAGGGAGGAAAAAATTAGGGAAATCCTAGAGTACCTGCAGCAGACAAGGATCAGGTCCACAATCAGAGTAACGAGTTGGAAAATTGGACCCACGCTGGGTAACAACGCACGCAAATTGCGCAGGAACGCGTGCCGGAGATTTTCCTTGCCGCTGATCGATGATCCCCCAGGTACACACAGAAGAAAACATTATTTGGGTATTCTTAAAATTCTATTGAATAATGTAATAAGCCTAGTTAACCATCAGGGCTCCCATATCTGTACAAACAAGAACAGGAAGGTACTCGAAGTACAAAAAATCAGACTTGAAAACATTATTTGTAAAAGAAAAATCAAAATTTTGATTGGGCATTTTTTCGACTTTCGAATTTTGCTATACTCCAACAGTTTCCAAATCCAATGATTTGCGCACAAATACGGAAATTTTCAGCTAGACATTGCATTCGGAAGTGAGTTGAATTTTGTACAACATTTTTCCTGTACCGAAAAAAGTTAATAAACGCGTAAAAAAAACTCATATTCAACTCACATTAGTCCCTTGGATACGTTCAACGCAAATGAGACTTCAAATAATCCAGCTGAAAAATAGAAACTCGAAAATTTAAATTTTCCTCAAAGTGATTGAAACAAAAGAGAAAGCTTCTCACGAGCAGTATTCTTGTGATGAACAAATCCGTTATAAAAATTTGAGAAACGTTGTAAGAACGTATGGTCATAAAATTTATACTTGCCTAAAAAAGCAGTCCACATTTAAATAACTTATAACCTGCAATAACTCCAATGCCAGTATGCCACATGAATTCAGAATTGTGAAAAATGACGAGCTGCCAATTGTTGTCAAAGAAAAACTTTGGTTATAAAAGATACGTTTTCCCGTATTTTCAATGCAAGCATCATTGCGAATTTCTTATAATAAAATGCATATGGTACTCAAAAAAGTCAGAGAGCAAGAAAATAAACCATACACATTCAACTCATCTGTCTTTGTTCCTCATATAATTCGCATTCTTGCTACATTAGATCATTCTTATTCATTCAGTAATTATGCATTTTTCCTTTAAATTTGACGCCTTTATTTTTTTCAAAAAACACATTTAAGGAAAATTTTTAGCTCCACGCGCTTATAAAAAAAACTTAAACGTTTTATTTTCCGTGAAGATGGATATTTTATCTTGGGTTTGAAAAATTAACAAATAATGTATCAGCATTCTAAAGTGTTTTACCTTCTAAAAAGCCCAATCAGCGCCTCTCACTATATCCCCGTTAAAATGCACATCGAAACACGGCGACTCATCTTGTACTGTACAGCAAGAAAACTAAAAAACAAGAAAAGCTTTCTAGTTATATTTTAAGTTCGTGCTTCGGTAGAAAAAAAAACATGAATTACTGTAGGAAGTGGTGAATTCTTAGTCTGTTTTTATTTTGCGCCCCCAGGCGGACGAGTGTCGGGCAATAAAGATCCTCCTTGTCGATTAGCTCGTTAGACCGCATGAGTCGTTTGTTTCCCTTCACTTCCTGGGCTGTTTGCTTTTTTGTCCGTGTTTGTGCAAAAACCTGCAGTTTGCAGACGTTTCCCACGCCCTGAAATGGGAAAGAGCGAGAAGAAACTGCGAGGGAAATCAAACAAAAAGTCCCAAAGTATGTTGCAAAACGCCGTCGTTAAATTGTAAGATGGGTCAATAAAAAATATTAAAAAACTCGGAAAAATACCCCAGAAAAATCACGCATCGCAAAACTTGGTTTTTAGCCTTTTATAAATTCGAAAAATCCTCGAGAAGTGAATAAAACTTACTATAAATGAGCGAACAAAAATTCAGATGCAAAATAAATTCATTTCGTAAAACAATTGGTCATTAGACGACTTTTTGGGGCGTTTTTCTCTCTAGTGCCTTTTCTTCTGACACTGGGCGCGGATGCACTAGATTTTTTTTCTATTATTTTTTTGCCAGAAGCAACAGACGTGAATTATTTGCAACCCTTTTCGGGACAATTTTCTGCATTGGGCGTTGGCAGCGGTGCTTTTGTGCAGGTTTCCGGAGGGAAAAAGGCCTTTTTTCATACCCAGAAAAGAAAGGGTTGTTAAAAAATCCGGGGCTATGTGGCCCCAGAGAGCCACAAATACGACTGGAAATCAGGAAGCAGGGAAATTCTTGTGAATACCGCTCTTGATTGCGAATGTGTGTATATATGCGGAAATCAAAGCGACCAACCCTTGATCTATATTTCATTCGAGTTATAACCCTTTTTTGCCTGCGACGGGTACGTGTTGACAATGGGCGCCCAATTTTCAGCGCCGTTTTATTGTGACTTTTGTGAACTGGGAGCTGAAAAGCCCTCCTGCTTTCAAGCCTTTCGGGAATGAGTTATAAGACTTATAACCGACATTTTTCCGCGAAATTTTTGTCCCCATTTCTCTGTCATCTCCCTTTCGAACAAGTCTCGCACATTTCAAACCGATTTCTTTCCGGGATGATATTTCGACGAACAGCAAGCGTCACAAGAAAGCGGAAATCCTATTAAAAGTACTCGAGGCACACAAAAAAAAAAAAGCCGCTTTGCATGCAGACTTGTTTCGGAAAAAACCTTTCAAGTACTTCACACTTTTGAAAAGACCGAGTTGAAAACAAATCCACTGTTTTATCACCTCTTCGTTAAAAGGGCAAGGATAAAAACCTAGCATATCATCCCAGTACTGACTCGGTCCATTAACACATCGCTTTTACGCTATTAGGAAAGCTTTAAAAATTTGTGAAATCCAACAAACCAGGCCCCCTTGCGGTAACATGGCGTTGTCCCCTTTTTCGTGGACTCGTGATCGATAAAATAAAATTGATGTTTATGATTATGCGTTGTTTGGTGAAAATCCCTGGAGCGTTTGTACCAAACATACCAAAACCATAAAATATGGACGACGATGAACGCAGTAAGGCTCTATATTCCGTGGTCCATGACTGTTGAAGCCGACGAGTTTCATTCCCTTCGGCTACCTGGGAACTTAGACGGGTCGTAAAAATTATTCAATCGCGAAGTGGCAGACAGAAAGGAATGTGCTGAGAGGGAGGAAAAAATTAGGGAAATCCTAGAGTACCTGCAGCAGACAAGGATCAGGTCCACAATCAGAGTAACGAGTTGGAAAATTGGACCCACGCTGGGTAACAACGCACGCAAATTGCGCAGGAACGCGTGCCGGAGATTTTCCTTGCCGCTGATCGATGATCCCCCAGGTACACACAGAAGAAAACATTATTTGGGTATTCTTAAAATTCTATTGAATAATGTAATAAGCCTAGTTAACCATCAGGGCTCCCATATCTGTACAAACAAGAGCAGGAAGGTACTCGAAGTACAACAAATCAGACTTGAAAACATTCTTTGTAAGAAAAAAAAAATCGGAATTTTGATTGGGCGTTTTTTTCGACTATCGAATTTTTTATACTCACACAGTTTCCAAATCCAATGATTTGCGCACAAATACGGACAATTTCAGCTAGACATTATATTCGGAAGTAAGTTGTATTTTGTAAAAACAATTTCCTGTACCGAAAAAAGTTCAATAAACGTGCAAAAAACTCATATTGAGCTCATATTAGTCCCTTGGATACGTTCAACACAAATGAGACTTCAAATAATCCAGCTGAAAAATAGAAACTTGGAAATTTAAAATTTCCCTCAAAGTGATTGAAACAAAAGAGAAAGCTTCTCACGAGCAGTATTCTTGCGATGAACAAATCCGTTATATAAATTTGAGAAACGTTGTAAGAACGTATGGTCATAGAATTTATACTTGCCTAAAAAAACAGTCCACATTTAAATAACTTATAACCAGCAATAACTCCAATGCCAGTATGCCACATGAATTCAGAATTGTGAAAAATAACGAGCTGCCAATTGTTGTCAAAGAAAAACTTTGGTTATAAAAGATACGTTTTCCCGTATTTTCAATGTAAGCATCATTGCGAATTTCTTATACAGTAATAAAATGCTAAGGTACTCAAAAAATTCAGAGTGCAAGAAAATAAACCATACATATTCAACTCATCTGTCTTTGTTCCTCATATAATTCGCATTCTTGCTACATTAGATCATTCTTATTCATTCAGTGATAATGCATTTTTCCTTTAAATTTGACGCCTTTATTTTTTTTTTTAAAAAACACATTTAAGGAAAATTTTTAGCTCCACGCTTATCAAAAAAACTTAAACGTTTTATTTTCTGTGAAGATGAATATTTTATCTTGGGTTTGAAAAATTAACAAATGATTTATCAGCATTCTAAAGTGTTTTACCTTCTAAAAAGCCCAATCAGCGCCTCTCACTATATCACCGTTAAAATGCACATTGAAACACGGCGACTCATCTTGTACTGTACAGCAAGAAAACTAAAAAACAAGAAAAGCTTTCTAGTTATATTTCAAGTTCGTGCTTCGGTAAAAAAAAACAAGAATTACTGTAGGAAGTGGTGAATTCTTAGTCTGTTTTTATTTTGCGCCCCCAGGCGGACGAGTGTCGGGCAATAAAGATCCTCCTTGTCGATTAGCTCGTTAGACCGCATGAGTCGTTTGTTTCCCTATACCCTTGTTTCTTGTCTCATGCAAAAACCCGACTCTGGAATCAATCACCAACTCGATAAGCTTTTCCCCACTCCTGATCCCTTCTCTAGATATACCAAGTACACCTGGGGCCGCGTAACAATTACTTACGCCCGTAAAATTACCCATATAAGCACTCCATCCGCTCTTTTTTGCTTGTCAAGTTTTCCTTTTGAAAAAAAAAATAGCCTGAACTCGAGGTAAAAATTCTGCCAGCATTGTTATATTTTTCCGCGTTTTATTGCCGTTCGTAACCTGAACGCAGTTCAGGCTTGTTTCTTGCTTTCGTCATGGATACCAATTCAGTTTGTGGCCAGGGCTGACCATGATTTGACAAGTTCCCGGGTATTTTTTTTATGGCAAAATGCACGCATGGATTGAATGCATAATGAAATTCTTTTCCTTAATTAATTTCTTGTTTCATGCAGGTTGCGAAAAAATTGATATATACGAAAAACAATGCAAATAAATTCATATCGCCTCCATTACACAGCAGATATCACACGCTGTTTCCAGAAATCTTAAAAAGTTACAATGCTCAACTGGAACTTTGAGAATAGCGATGAATTTTTCAGGAAGACTCAATGCGGAAACAAGCTGAGAACTTTAAGATTCCGTGGAATGTTCCCTATCGTACTTTGTTTCAAGTAACTTTTTTCNACACGCTGTTTCCAGAAATCTTAAAAAGTTACAATGCTCAACTGGAACTTTGAGAATAGCGATGAATTTTTCAGGAAGACTCAATGCGGAAACAAGCTGAGAACTTTAAGATTCCGTGGAATGTTCCCTATCGTACTTTGTTTCAAGTAACTTTTTTCAAAGACCAGATGCTGATGTTCTGTGAAAAAATCATCGGAAACCATCGCAGAGAAACTCAACAAGAAATAATATCAGCACGGATGAAATAAAGACCAATTCAAAAATTCCAAAGGTTTTTTCAACTTGTGTCTCTTACGAGTCGTACACTTCAAAATGTGTAACATCCTCTCCGGATTTACAGAAAATAAAATTATATAAAGTCCTTTTATGTTACAATACTTCGTTTCATGAAACTTTTTCCAGCACCAGGTGCTGATGTTCGATGAACAGAAAAAAAAACTCCTGGAAAACGATCGCGGAGAAACTCAACAAGGAAAAATTCCAGCACGCAAGAAATAAAGACGACTTCACAAATGCAACGTTTATGTTTTACACTTGTAGCTCTTCAAGTCGTTCACTAGAAAATTTTCAAATTTTCTCCGGATGCAGGGAAAGTAAAACTATCAAGCCATACCTTTTTTACAATACTTTGTTCCAAGAAATTTTTCCAGCACCAGATACTGATTTTCCTGGAAAGAAATTGATCGAAAACCATCGCAGAGAATAAACAAGATAAAATTTCAGCATAAGATGAAATATTCAACGTTTTTTTTAGACGTACTTGTTACAAAATTCCGCTTCAAGAAACTTTTTCTAACACCAGATGCTGATGCTCTAGAAAGAAATCCATCGAAAACCGTCGCAGAGAAACTCAACAAGAAAAAATTGCAGCACGCGCATGAAGAGTTGAAGACCACTCCAAAAATTCTACGTTTTCTTTCAACTTGTGGCTCTTCTAGTCGCACTGCACGCATTTTTTTTTTTTAATGGTTGAATATCCTTGTCGGATTTTGAGAAAATAGTTCATATTACGGGCTCGTTGGCAACTTTAGCTTGTTTGCTGGCGTTAACAGAGAGCCTCTTCGTCGGTTCAGGTTTATTGCGGATCGTTCGTTAATGGCCTGAGAGAGGAAGGGGCAGGGACCCGGTAAATAGCTCTCGGACAATTAGACTTCAGAAACAGGATAAAGCGAATAAGGAACACGAGCATATACGAACAAAGACCGAGAGCAAGCACAAGCTCACGTATATATACCTGAACAATAGAGGGAAACAAAGCTGGTCGTTGTTTCTTCCACACGCAGTTTCAATTGCTCAACAAATCTTCCCGCGGGGCATTATAAAGTGTTGGATCCAAAAAAAATAAAAAATAAATAAAAATAGCATAAGCCCAAGCAGTTCAAATACGAATGACAGAAAAGTAATTCATTCGTTACTTTTCTTGATGTGAATGAACAAGGCAGACGTTGAGAACTGATCCAAGGCACTTGGACTTCTTCAAGAACGAATACATGTGGTGCGAAAAATCGCGATAGTTTTAAATCAATAAAAATAAGACTTCAAGCTGAAAAAATAAGGCAATTCATGCCCTGGTTCAGCAATCTGATTATCTTGAGGTTAATTGTAGAAACTAATCATCCATTATTGGCTTTGGAATTCTGTTCTGTATTATTAAAAACCCCGTTGTAAAAAATTTTATATCTTAAAAATTAAAGATTTCCTCTGAAATGCTGCAAGTTCAAGTGCATAACAGTGTTTGGAACCATGCATCAGTTTTCAAGTTCCTGCTAGAATCACAGCTTGAACTGAAATGATGAATAGATGCTATATTACTCAGGTGCCATTTGCATATTTAAAAATTTGCAGATCCGTTGGCAGGTAATGCACAAAAAATTCCACCTAACAATAAGGAAATTTTTCCGACGAAAATATGTTGTGCTAAGAGAAAAAAGAGATGTCCTGTATTTGGTATGCATTGATCAATCTAAAATTGTTAAATCTGTTTTATTAAAGACAGAATTTTGCAAAAATATTCAAGTCTTTTACATGAGGGTTTGTGGAAATATTGGGATGTTGGAATTTGTTCAAACCTAAAAATATTTTGCCTAAACTCTGAACATATCAGAAAACCTGCGCCATGTCGGGGATGAAACACATTGAGAAAATAAAAGATACCACTCTGGCAGAACTCTTTTTTTTTTTTTTTTTATCACAGAACCTTCAATCAACTTTTTCCGGGAATGGATATGCATGTAACGCATCTCGTAACTGAATTACCGCCTACTTTCTAATGCTTCCAAACTCGCTGAGATTTTCATGCATTTCCTCTCCTTGTAAAAGTTCTCAACAAAGGCGTAAAAAAGAGGAGCAGAGGGTGAGAGTATGAAGACCCGTAACCGGATTTGGCGTGACGAAGTGCGACGGGGGTGGGTTCGGGTCGAGTGCGAGTCTCTGCTTCCGCTGTCAGGGCCGGAAATAAATTCATTAACGTCCTCGCGAGTAATTACGCGGTAACGCAACGAGACTCGGAAAGATTTGGCATAATCGAATTGTTGCGTCCGCGATCTGCTCCTAGTCGGCCCATCAATCCCGAGAGTGCCGCCAGAAACTTGGCTAAACCGTTCCCCGTGGTGCCAATAAAACGAGGAAATGGCACGAATAAAAAAAAAGAGCCGGCCCGACATCTTTTTTTCGAACGAAGACAGACTCCAACACGCGTGGAAGTCACTATATCCGTAGTCTTTAACCTAATTTGGGCAGGTTAGGTCATTAGTTACAGCCTGTTAACAAAGGTTAGGGTGCTTTTTCTAATATAATAGGACCTGTTACGTCGAAAAGGCAGTTTCCGGACATTTTAATTCCAATGATCCCCTTTTGCAATAGATTTAATCGCTGGAGCCACTGTCAAAAAATTATGCGGTATAGCGCATTAGGACTGTCCCATGTTTCTTCAAATAAAATTGATCGTACCCAAAAATTGACAATATTCTTCAGACGGCATTTCTATTTTACAATGCAGATGCAGAATGCGCTGCTAGTACTTTGCAGAACTTATTGATCTCCAACTCCATCTAACTCACATTTGACTTTTTTATTTTTTAAAGTAACAAGATTTCGTGGTGATGATCTTTGGCACAGTACTAAATAACTGACTTTTCCACGAGAGAAGCCATATAACTTTAAAAGAAAACTCAAAGGAAAAGCAAGCATTTCTACGTAAGCCCATCTATATACTGTACTGTAATATCCCGAAAAAGCTTTTTCCTGCTGGGTTTAAAACATATTCTACTATTACAGTATTTCCCTTTTAGTCAGAAAAATTGTACTCAAATTGTACTTTCATGTACAGCAAAATTGTATTCTTCGTCCAGAATCTCAAAAATATCTTAAATTTAAATTTTTGTGTTCTTCGCTCTTGCCGGAAATTTCAACCTAGTTGAAAGAACATATTCAGCCCAAATTCAGAGCTTGAATTATTTCCTGTAATTTCAAATAATAAAGTTTTAAATCAACTATAGAAAAAAGACGAAGAATTGGAAATTTGTGTATTCTCAGATGTGCTGAATTTGGAAAAGTTTTCTTTTGACAGCTTGGCCAACTGAGACTATTTTCTTCGTCCCCTCGGAAG
>CAJPEX010003012.1:16187-32835 GCA_905338405.1 Notodromas monacha | reverse complement strand
TACATGGGAGGTCTGTTAGGCGGGGGGCCACTGTATACAGAACATTATTCACTTCTGTCCTTGTGTTAATTATTATTATTTTTTACTTGAAAAAATGGCAGCTTTCCTTGAAACATTGTCAATTCCTTCATGGTTGCTCCTGATATAAAACTGAAATTCACACAAAGTCTTAAGAGACAGCTCTGCTCTTTTTCTTTGAAATACATTACAGTCATCTCCTGCGCAGCAGACTGAATTTGTGCAACAGACTAATCTGTTATGCAAATTCAATTTTTGAATGAAACTTTTACTTTTTAAGATTAATTTTAAGCCAAAGGATGTCTGATATGTGGATTTAGTCCATTGCGAAGGAGATAAAACTGCCTCCAGATCTGGTCGATTGTGCAAAAATCCGTTGTGCAGAGATCAACTGTGCATGCAAGAATCTATCTGTCTTGAAAAAGATTTGAAAATATAATCCAAAAACGAAACATTTGAGTTTCAAATTATTTTTGTGGCTTTGTCTTCGTTTTTTAATTCAAAGTAGATCAACACATTTGCTATCATTTTTCAATAACTTCAAAAAAGAAATGAATTTTTTTGGTTGCTTCGGAGAATTAGACGTTCTCAAGCAAAATCATGATTTGCGTGTAAAAAGGTTTTCTGAATAATGAAAATTGTTTCCAAAATAGGTCAAATTTTCTATGCAAGAACCCATTTTTATCAATCGCTCTTAAGACCCATGAAATCTGTATCAATCAGAAAGGAAAGTGAATTAGTGCGATTGCGATACTGTAGCAAAGATGCGAGTGGTATTTGCCTAAATGTTTCTTTGCTCAAGTTAAGATGCCCTACTTTATTCTTGTATGCCCTCATCTTATTGTGGTACTTTATTTATGATAAATTCAATTTTAATGGTTTTTTTTTCGCTTAGAGCAGGAATGAGGCGGAGGTTATAAAAAAGAAGAAGTAATGCTCTGGTTGATCGCAATCAGCGCTGAGGTCGATTTATTTATTTTTTACTCCGGGTACAACATTTATCTATTTATTTTTCTTCGCCTTAGTTTTTTCAAATTGGGAGTCAGTGGGGAGGCCAAAAAAAGTCAGTGACCCGAGCGAAGGGGGTTCACGAACCAGGTTGAGGAAATGCAATTGACTCCACCTGCGCTTGTTGAGAAAAGAGAGAAAATAAAAAGGTGTCCGTGGTGGGAAAACTCATTAGTTCCGGGTTTCATTTCGCGGATCATTGGCCTCTCTGTATTATTTTTTTTTTGTGGATCTGACCAAGCTTATCGATTTTTTTTTACACACGTAGGCGATTAAAAATATATATATTCGCGAGGCAATCCGGTAAAAACAAAGAGGAAAAATTGCGCGAGAGAAAAATTGAGGCGTGGAAATTAGCACGATTTACGTTGACGTATTCATTCAACCTGACAAGCAAAACTAGTAAAGAGTGCAATTTACTTGAAATAACGGCGGAAACTGCGTTCTATGCTTCCTCTGTTGATTTTGATGGTTCATCTTTTTTTTTGTTGTTGTTGCAAAATTGCCATTTTACTACTTAGCAATTTTCCACAACTTTGATGAAGGAATTGATTGCTTTTGGTTTCCCTGCGGCATTTTTGTCCCAACCAGGCCCAGGCGCAATTTTCTCGCAGTAACGTGACCCTGCAAAACCCCATCGGCTTTGGGTTTCCTACCACTTGTTGACTCTTGTTTTTTTTTTTATGTTCAAGTTTTGGAAACAAGAAACGATTTCTATTCTCTTTTCTGCAGAGTGAAAAAAGGGGGAGGGAGGCGTTGTTTCGTTGGTTTCTCCTGTGACCATGTAGTGCCAAGGAAAGAAAGAAACGGAAAAAAACATGTGTGCCAAAGAGAAAACGGGGAAAATAAATCGGCGTGAAAATTTGCGCGGATTTAACGGGTGTTGCGAAAGTGAGGGAGTGTCTTTGGTGACGTGAAGAAGAAGAAGAAGAAGAAAAAAAGGTGGACGAAAAGAACCGAAAGACAAGAAGAAGAAGAAGACGATTTGGAGCACGGCGAAGTTATTTTTTTTGTTTGGTTTTCGTTTCGCGTTTATCATTATTTTTTTTTTTGAATTTGCAAAGTGCGAGGATCCGATAACGACGCCATGCCGAGGCTGAAAGGTGAGATGTTTGCTCCCATTTTGCGTTTTCCGCTGCGTGTCTCTCTTTTACTTGGTTGTGGTGCTTGTTGTTGTGGTTTTTTTTTTGGTTCGTTTGCTGCTTCTGTTGTTGTTGTTTTTCTTCTTTTCCCCCGAGGGGAAATTGTAAGAGAGAGAGAGAGAGAAAAGCGAATAGCAGAACGAAGTTAAACACACGAGGAAGAGGACAATGGTTGGGCTGCTGTTTGCTGATTTCCCCCCCCTCACGTCTGAATGTTTTTCATCCTCCTCCTGTGTGTGGTTTATTTATGCGAGGCATTCTGCGATAACGCTGATTAAAATGGCGCGAGATAAAAACGTCGCGGCGATAAAAGCCGCATTTTCAGCCGGCAACCTTCCTTTCGGAAATAAAGAATATTTCCTGATTTGCTGATTCTTTCAAAAAATAAATGCTTTCAAGGTCCGCAAATGCTATGTACGAGGAATTGGATGTACAGTAGTTTGCCTTTTTTGTTGTTGCGAATTTCCTATAATACTTTATCGCGACAGAAAACGGGGATATTTTATTGAAAATAAAGTACAACAGCTGATTTCGAACACGAAAGCCAAAAAACGGGATTTTAGGCACAAATAATTGAAGCCGATTAAATTAATGGTGCATGAAACCCAAGTGAACTTTCGTCCGCTGCAAATGGATCAAGTTTTTCCCATCTTTCTTCTTTTGCTAAATAAAATGCAGTTTTTTGTTTGTTTCATATGCAAGTCAGTTATTTGTTCTTGTAAATGCCATGAAATAAAATAAAATATTTTCTCCCGGAGTGTAGCAAGTGTGCATTCGATTGTGAGTCTTACGCCAGGACGGTTGAAAAGTAATTTGTAAAAAAAAGTAAAACAAACAAAAATGTCGGTTGATCCCCTCATGGCCGTGACGTGAAACAAAAAAACAACACAAAAACGCCTCATGACGAATCATTCACGATTCAAGGAGCACATTTGAAGCGTAAAAATGTAAGAAACTTGAGAACTCTCAAATCCGATAGACGAGAGACGAGCTGTGCGTGTGTCTCAAACTTTTTTTTTTTCAATCGACTGTAAGACACACTTATCCCGACTTTAAATCCGAGGAAAATGAAGAAAATTGGTAGTTGGCTTAAAAAATCTTCCAATTCTTATACCAAAATACCACAATAATAGTTGATGCAGTGAAATACCCCCCCCCCCCCCAAATATGGAAAATTGGCTCAACTTTGAATACATTTTTTGATGATGTTGATAATGAATTAATGTCCATGTTCGGTTCATATTCACGATAGAATCTCGTTATAAGGAATAATTGATTCGAAAAAAAGTATTTTTGAAGGTCTCTGTTCAGTAGGGTTTTTCACATAGATTTTTCCTTTACAACGAAGCGATTTTATTGGTCCAAATCATGTCTTCGTGTTGATGAGATTTCACTCAATTTAAAAAAGTTGCGTTGCAAATTTCCAAACTTCACAATAATTAGTCAAGGACATTTTCCAATATTTAATTACCCATTTCATTTATAGCTAAGCAAAACTAAAAAAAAAAATGTGCACTTTAGACTGTACAGTACATTGATTCAGGTGCGATGAAGATGCACGACTGTGTGGTATCTTATTTTTCGCGTGCAAAAAAAAAGAAAGAAAAAACGAAAGGAGGAGAAGAAGCTCCACTGATTGCCATTCGACTAATTTTTTTTTGCGCACGCGGTTTTCTCTTGAATAATAAAGTGCGAAGCAACGTTTTTATTTTCGCCCTCCTGACATTTGGCGAGTCGGTGTGAGAACGACGCTGGACACATATTATTTTTATATATTTTCTCTTCAAAATTGTAAATTCTCCACTTTTTGCACCGGCGTGAGAAGCAAGAGTATTTATTTTCCTCGCCGAGGAAAATAAATATTCATGTGACGAGTTTCTGCTTTGCGGGTCGCGTGCATTATTATTATTATGATTATTATTATAATTAATTTCTTGCTCGCTTGTTGCGTTCGCTCTTTGGAAGCCGGTCTGGGTCGTCAGTTTATTAAAATGCCGACGCGGAGATTTAAAGAGACGGAGTGGCGGAAAGGAATTTTAACGCACGACGCTATTGTCTTCTTCTTTTTTTGTTTGGCGAGGCATGATTTGACTTTTGAGGCCGGAATACGATTTCGAGTGCACTTTGAAAAGGACCAATGTTGGCATCCTTTGTTTTTGATTGTCATTTGCGATTATTAATCAACGGAAAACATTAGACTGAATTCTAGATTCTCGTGCAATATTTAGAAGGCGATCGTGAAAAAAAATCAATCGTGTTTCCATTCAGAAAAAGGCCACGTTCAAGGCTTTTTCGAGAAACGAAATGTGCCGAAAAATTCGTTCGGAATTGTCAAAAATCGTGGTGTGCCAATCAGAAAGACGAAGAAAATTATTCTGCATTCTCCTGCTGTATTTAAAGTTACTCTGATGATCCTGAAAATTAAAAAAAAATTAATCGTGTTTTTAAGGAACGAAATTTGGCAAGGCTTTTGTATGAAAAAAAAAACGGAAGAAGAAAGTTGTGCTGTTTTTGTTTTGTTTTAAATCAAAGCAAGTGCGACGAAACAAGTTTTATCAATTTTCAGAGAGCGAGTTGAAGAATCGGGTCTGAATTGAAAACTGTTAAAGTGATACTTTTTCCAACCTCCCAATTGACCGTTTCACCTAATTTTAATTCTGGAATTTTGAAGGGCTTCAAAAATAAAGGTGTGTCAAAAGTCTAGGTCCCTGAAGCATGTTGCAGACACAGGGTTTTGCCGAGGGAAGGGATTCTCGGGGTTCAGTCTGCATGAACCCCGAGGGGGGTATTTTTGGGTCACTGCGTTCGGGCTGCTTCTATTTCTGGGCGGGTTCGGGCAGTTTTCAGTCTGAAAAATACAGCCAAAAAAAAAGAAAAGAAGTGAAACAAGAGGAAGAAGATGAATACAGTACATAGATGATGTAGGGGAGAGAGAGAAACGATGGATGATGACGGATAGAAATAGAAAAGACCGAGTCTTGACAGCTGGTGAACGTAGGACTTGGCATCGGGTTTCCACGGCATGCGTTCGTACGTGTGTGTGTATACATTTCTTTTTTTTTTTTCTCTCTTTGGTTCGCTTATGACGGATCTTGGTTTCATTTTGTGACATCTTTTCTCTTTTTCTTCTTCTTCTCTGTTTTTTTTTTCTCAGTTATATTCAAATTCCTTGTGTGTGTGTGTTGAAAAAATATCGAGTTGCTTCCTTGATTCCACTCGACGGGATTCGAGGATTCGTTGCGAAACCATTTGTTGAAATAGACGTCGGGCCCTGAGGACTCTTTTTCCCGGCTACCATTTATTTATTTATTTATTTTTGCGAGCGAAATATGAACACGGATGGAGAGAAAGGCGGAATACGTGCCATTTTTACATCGAGACTAAACACCGAGCATTAAAAAAAGATTGTGTACAGTAAACGGAAACAAGCCCGAGGAATGAGGTTTGCACGACGAGTGTAACGAAAGTTCTCGGAATATAATTTGAATTGGCTTACGATTTGAATGAAAAAAATAGTAATTGTTCAGGGGGAAAAAAAAGTTTTTCTTTGGCACGAGAAGAAGAGAAATGCCGCGCACATCATGCCAATTTTTGGCCGTTGGAGAGATTAAAAGATTATTTTACGGAAATTGCGGAGGATTCCGATGAAAAAAAAAACAGAACAACTGACATTTTCTTTATGAACAATTGTGATGCTGTAATTTTCAAAAATCCCTTATTTCTCTCTCTCTCTCTTTCAAGATTGCGTCCCTGGTGAAAAATTTACAATTAGGTCTTCTCATTTTCTTGGAAAATAGCTTCGTTGGTGATTTTGTTTCCTTGTTCCATTTTTTAAAAGATAAAAATCGATAAAACCTATACATGGGAAGTCAGATATCGGAGTTTCCTGTGATTCATGAGTTTTCTGAGAAAATAAATTGGACCGGGAAAAAATCCGTCGATTCTGCGTCTGTTTTTCCGTGGAAATTTAAACGTACTCGAAATTTATTCTTCAATTTTCTCAGAGGTCAATGGCCGCCTCGTGCGTACAGGGAAATGGCGGAAAAAAGTTGGCCGATATTTGGTCACTTTTATTATTATTATTATTATGTATTTTTTTTTAAACCAGTCAACGACCTATTGTCTGCCTTTCAAGCACATTTTACGACCTCGGAAATGAAGATGTCATCTTCGTCTCGATCCCATGCACAATATGATTTTTTGTTGTTTATTTTGCAGTGTGTGATGGTTTGATGGACGGCGGCTCGGCTTGCTGTGTCTCTCTTCGATGCATTTTAATGCGAATTCTTGTACAGTACAGTATTTCATTTTTCTGCATTGTAGAGAGCGGCGCACGATGTTTTTTCCCCCGGAATTCTTTCTCAGATTGAAATTGTTGAAGTTTTTTCAATTTTCTGTCGGCTGCGGCATCTGTTGAGCGTGAGCGTCGAAGGCGGCGGAATGAAGCTTGAATTCTTTAGACATAGATGTCGCGTGCCGCCCCTTGAAGTTGCGAAACGAACGTCACTCGTCCTTCACCTGGTTGCGTCACACGTGGCACTCGCGCACGTGTGTGCCTCGGAATTCGCTGCCATATGTCGACTGGAACGCACAGATGTTCTGCAAATTTCCTCGAAACTTGGTGAAAGATTGTCCTATTCGATTGGGGATTTCGTGAAACGCATTTTGACTTGATAATATTGTTTTTTTCTATTGCAATGGGTTTCTCTCTCAATTCGCAAGAATTATGCACGAGCAGATCAGAATCTAGTTTGATGAAACATAGCTCTGAAGTTCAGAAAAGGGGTTTTTGATTCATGAGGGAAATTTCTTCTCATTTTGACAAAAATGCGACGAGGTATTGAATTTGTTAATCCGTGAAAATTTCAAATCAGGAAAAATTTCAGCATGGAAAGTTTCCCGCATTCGTTTCAAGGAATTCCGCTTTATTATTGAATTTTTTTCATTCATTTTTGTGTATGCTGGAGCACAATTTATTTAAAAATACTGTACATGGAATTTTATGCAAAAAAATTATTCTTATGTTTCATTCAAGTTTTTTTTTTAAATAAGGACAATCCTACATAAATAGAGAAAACTTTTGCTGGAGAAAAATTGAATGCTACTTTGAGGTTTTGTGGTACGTAAGTACGTAAGATTTCTGTGTCTGCTTCTTTGTGCCCTTTGTCCTTTGCGGGATGAAAAGGCCGGATTTAATCGAGATAAAGATTAATCTCCATCTTAAAAGTAGCCCATGGGTTTCAATAAAGTTCCCAGGGTTGGGGGAAAATGTGTGTGGGCTGAGTTATTTTCTCGTGGGTGTGAGGAAGGAATTTTTCACGGCCTTACTGACTGATTTTTTAATTGCCTGGTCTGCTGAGCAATTACTATTATTCTTATTATTTTTTATTTAATGACAAAATATTTCACCTGGATTCTCAATTTCGGAAGTTTGGTCAAGTGAAATATTTTTCTGAATTTTAGATGGAGGAAAGTTTTCCACCTCGTTGCTTTCGAAGAAATGGGTTCAGAAGGTGTGTCAGAAACAGTACCTTGAAATGAAGTTATTTAAGGTACACCAATGTTCTTTGAGTCAGACTTTTTCCAGACTAACTCTGGGTTCGTCATTCATGGGAACACATTTCGTTCATTCTGTTGAGGTTATTTTTTGCAGCCTTGACTTGGACAAGTTCTCACTAATCGAATGGCATCATGAGATCTTTTGAATCCGGAGATTCATTGTGAAGCATTTTCTTATAAATGAGAAAAGTACCATCGATTGATTTTAGGATGATTTTTTAAAATTCGAGTGTGAAAGGTTATGATGTTTTCATCACAGGGAACGGTGTGCGATTTGAACTCTCTGCTTTATCATCATTTCAAAGTTGTTTGCTCAAAATTTGAATTATTCAGTTTTTGCTGGCAGATTTTCAATTGTATATATGCAAGAAAGGAGAAATGAATTTGTGAAAAATTCGTTGTACAGTACAGTACATGATTCTTTCTGCATTAAAAATTTTGACCTGGTTTTCTGAATTTTCTAAATGAAGCACAAACAATTGTGTTTTCCGTGGGTATTTTTGTTGGCGGTGGAAACCGAGGACTTTGATGTGGGCGAAGGAAAAGAAAATTTCCAATTCCTTTCGGGCAAAGGGTAAAGCGAACAATTTGAATAATCGACTCGAGTCGCTAGTGTTAATTGGAATCTATATTTATTTGTTTTATTTTTTCCCGTTATGGTAAGAAGCATCGAGGGTAAGAAAAAGTGGGAAGAAGGAAAATGCGTTTCTGTCTTCGTCTGGGATCGATGACGATTGAGTTGCTCCAAATTCGGATTGGAATTACACCAACCAGTTCATTTCCTGGTCTGCGTTTGTGCTTGTGTATTTACCAATTGTCGAATATTTTCTGTCACAAAAAAAAAGTTATTCCATGAAGATTTCAGTCATCTGTAGTCAGCATTACCAACAGAAGCATGTTTTTCTTTTCTTCTCAGAATAAATTCCTGTGCGATTCTGAAGTAAAATTCTTTAACGAAGCCCCTAAAATGAAAGCCAATGAGTATTTTTCGCCTGTAAAACGAAATTTCGTAGATAGCCTTCGTACTTTGAAATTCACGCACAAAGGTTTTTGTCAATTTATTTTTTTCGCAGACCTTTTCAGCAAACTTTTAAATTTGCTTTCAGAAAATTTTTTCCATTTTTTCTTCTCGTATTAATTGTTTCAATACCGCATTATTTTATTTCCATGCTTGTTATTTCGTCACGAGACTCACTTCCTGCTTCCTTTGTCGCTCGAAATGACATGAAATTAAATCTCCGGTAGAAATTCGGAGTCACAGAGAGAAACGAGACGTTGTTTTCTTTGGCAACCATGGGAGGAGGGCCGTGACAAATGCCCTCGAAGGGCGAAAACGGCGCCGGATAAGGAAAGGCGCCTCTCGCCGCCACAGAACGGAGATGCTTGTGCTGTGGGAAGGAAGCCAGCACGAAAACAGTGAACTATTGGCTCTTGCTTTACTTCCCTGTTCCTGTTTTGTGTCTGTTTGAGAAATATGTAGAACGCGATTGATTCTGTGTTTATTTACCTGATATTTGTTTGGTGGGTGCAAGTGTGCACTTGTGTGTTTTTTATTTTGTTTTTTGTTTTTGCAAGTGAACCTGAATAACTCAAACATCTCTGATTTGAATACTGTTATCTTGAGTTGTCAAAGTTTTTTGGAATAAGAACAAATGCATTGAATGTCTTCATTGCTAAAGTATTGGTTCTTATGGCCAGGGTGATGTCATGGGTCCATTGGATCCCAGACAAAGGAATTGAATTGTGCAGCCATCAGAATGCAAGTTTTGAATAAGAACTCAAACTCTTTTCAGAGGAGTTCATTCTCATTGCCCAGGTCATCAATTGGCTGTTAATTCAATGGTTGTAATGGCAGAGTCAATTGTAAGATTGGTAGGTGAGCTCAGAATATTGAATGAGGTAATTTAAAGTTAAAAGGCCCTTTAACACTAGGTTCTGACTTTTCCTCTCAAAGAGGAATGAGGGTTTTTATACCCAGGTGCTTGGACTGGGTCAGGAAGAAATCAGGTGATTTCTTTTCTGGCTCAGGATNGACAATCCTACATAAATAGAGAAAACTTTTGCTGGAGAAAAATTGAATGCTACTTTGAGGTTTTGTGGTACGTAAGTACGTAAGATTTCTGTGTCTGCTTCTTTGTGCCCTTTGTCCTTTGCGGGATGAAAAGGCCGGATTTAATCGAGATAAAGATTAATCTCCATCTGGACGGAAGATGTAATTAATTACCTAGGCCAGGACGTAATTAGGAACGAGCCTCGTTTTCTTCCAGTTTCGCGTGGGTGCATGTCAAGCTAGGCTTCCTTTCCGGTTTTATTTTTTCCCTTCCTTTCTGTATTTTATTTTTTTCATGATTGTTTTTGGACAGAAAAAAACGTAGGGAATATTTGTCAAAAATTTTCATCGGGTACCCAAAGTTATTTCAAGGGTCCCAACCCCCTTTTACACACACCCGACTCAATAAAAGAGCACCCACACTCCTTCCTTAAAAAGTGCCGGAATGACTGACTAAAAAATTAACGGACGTCTGCTGAGCAATTATTATTATTATTTTTATTTTTATTTAATGACAAAATATTTCACCTGGATTCTCGATTTCGGAAGTTTGGTCAAGTGTAATATTTTTCTGAATTTTAGATGGAGGAAGGTTTTCCACCTCGTTGCTTTCAAAGAAATGGGTTCAGAAGGTGTGTCAGAAACAGTACCTTGAAATGAAGTTATTTAAGGTACACCAATGTTCTTTGAGTCAGACTTTTTCCAGACTAACTCTGGGTTCGTCATTCATGGTAAAACAGTTCGTTCATTCTGTTGAGGTTATTTTTTGCAGCCTTGACTTGGACAAGTTCTCACTAATCGAATGGCATCATGAGATCTTTTGAATCCGGAGATTCATCGTGAAACATTTCCTTATAAAATGAGAAAAGTACCATCGATTGATTTTAGGATGATTTTTTAAAATTCGAGTGTGAAAGGTTATGATGTTTTCATAACAGGAAACTGTGTGCGATTTAAACTCTCTGCTTTATCATCATTTCAAAGTTGTTTGCTCAAAATTTGAATTATTCAGTTTTTGCTGGCAGATTTTCAATTGTATATATATGCAAGAAAGGAGAAATGAATTTGTGAAAAATTCGTTGTACAGTACTGTACATGATTCTTTCTGCATTAAAAATTTTGACCTGGTTTTCTGAATTTTCCAAATGAAGCACAAAAACAATTGTGTTTTCCGTGGGTATTTTTGTTGGCGGTGGAAACCGAGGATTTTGATGTGGGCGAAGGAAAAGAAAATTTCCAATTCCTTTCGGGCGAAGGGTAAAGCGAACAATTTGAATAATCGACTCGAGTCGCTAGTGTTAATTGGAATCTATATTTATTTATTTTATTTTTTTCCCGTTATGGTAAGAAGCATCGAGGGTAAGAAAAAGTGGGAAGAAGGAAAATGCGTTTCTGTCTTTGTCTGGGATCGATGACGATTGAGTTGCTCCAAATTCGGATTGGAATTACACCAACCAGTTCATTTCCTGGTCTGCGTTTGTGCTTGTGTTATGTACCAATTGTCGAATATTTTCTGTCACAAAAAAAAGAAGAAGTTATTTCCATGAAGATTTCGGTCATCTGTAGTCAGCATTACCAACAGAAGCATGTTTTTCTTTTCTTCTCAGAATAAATTCCTGTGCGATTCCGAAGTAAAATTCTTTAACGAAGCCCCTAAAAGGAAAGTCAATGAGTATTTTTCGCCTGTGAAACGAAATTTCGTGAATAGCATTAATAAATTCACACACTACGGTTTTTGTCGATTTTTTTTCGCAGACGTTTTCAGCAAACTTTAAAATTTGCTTTCAGAAAATTTTTTCCATTTTTTCTTCTCGTATTAATTGTTTCAATACCGCATTATTTTATTTCCATGCTTGTTATTTCGTCACGAGATTCACTTCCTGCTTCCTTTGTCGCTCGAAATGACATGAAATTAAATCTCCGAAAGAAATTCGGAGTCACAGAGAGAAACGAGACGTTGTTTTCTTTGGCAACCATGGGAGGAGGGCCGTGACAAATGCCCTCGAAGGGCGAAAACGGCGCCGGATAAGGAAAGGCGCCTCTCGCCGCCACAGAACGGAGATGCTTGTGCTGTGGGAAGGAAGCCAGCACGAAAACAGTGAACTATTGGCTCTTGCTTTACGTCCCTGTTCCTGTTTTGTGTCTGTTTGAGAAATGGAACGCGATTGATTCTGTGTTTATTTACCTGATATTTGTTTGGTGGGTGCAAGTGTGCACTTGTGTGTTTTTTTATTTTGTTTTTTGTTTTTGCAAGTGAACCTGAATAACTCAAACATCTCTGATTTGAATACTGTTATCTTGAGTTGTCAAAGTTTTTTGGAATAAGAACAAATGCATTGAATGTCTTCATTGCTAAAGTATTGGTTCTTATGGCCAGGGTGATGTCATGGGTCCATTGGATCCCAGACAAAGGAATTGAATTGTGCAGCCATCAGAAGGCAAGTTTTGAATAAGAACTCAAACTCTTTTCAGAGGAGTTCATTCTCATTGCCCAGGTCATCAATTGGCTGTTAATTCAATGGTTGTAATGGCAGAGTCAATTGTAAGATTGGTAGGTGAGCTCAGAATATTGAATGAGGTAATTTAAAGTTAAAAGGCCCTTTAACACTAGGTTCTGACTTTTCCTCTCAAAGAGGAATGAGGGTTTTTATACCCAGGTGCTTGGACTGGGTCAGGAAGAAATCAGGTGATTTCTTTTCTGGCTCAGGATTGGCTAATTTAGGAAAAATCGAGAAAGTGATGACCACTTCTTGTCCTTGAGTAAGGCTCAGTGAGTCTTGCAAAAACAGGATTTTTGCAAGGCTCACTGGCTTCAGAAATGCAACAAGGTTTCTCATCCAGTTGCAACCGGATGCTGGAGCTGCATTGCTTCAGTACGCAACAGGTGATGCCAAGTGAATAGACTTCTCTTTTGCAAAATAAAAAGTGCAAATAGAATATTTGCTTTACTCAATGTTCTCAACAAGTGCCAGACCAGCAATGTATGTGTGAAGAGTGTTTGGACACTCTTTGATAGATTCATGCAAGTGCAAGACAGGTACATGACTGCGCATAAACAGAAATGAAACCAGGATTGTGAAAAGGTAAATTCCCAGTGACCAGAAACTGCAATGAAAACAGTCTGGTTGGGTAGAACTGTTGCTAACTTGAGCTTAGAAAGTAAATTAAAAAAAAAGTGCACACAAGAACAGAGTATTTTAAACATGTTCTGGGACACTCTTAAACCTTGAGATGACAATGCAGGTGGTGCCCTGCAATTTGACCCTGATCAGTGGCTGGACTAGGGTCAAATTGCAAAACAACATCAAATGCAATGTTTATTTGACATTTTTGCCCATCTCTGTGGGTCAAATTGCAGGGCCTAGGTTAAATTGTGAGTGGACCTCCCAGCAAATTTGAACATTGAATTTTGGGGTGGTCAGATTGGAAGGTACATCCATATGTCAATTTTCAGGCAAATCCCTGTCAGAGTTTTCTGGAAAATAATACATTGAAGAGATGTCTGACCTCAAACGCTTTCTCCCTCAAATTTCCTTGATTTGAATGCTCTTGAGGCCATCATTTCATTGACAGAGGAAAGATGAAAGCTTTAGAAAAATTCAACTTGATGTATTTGGAAAATAAGTGGATGACTATTGAAACCAGAGACCACGCGTTATTGCAGCACCACTCAGTTGGTTCCACAACTTCGTCGCGGTCATGCGAAGCAAATGAGTGAGTCAGTGAAGAAATAATAGTATAGAGTTAGAGAGAGAGGGGAAAAAAAAGGCCAAATCATGTGGATTTCGCTGATTTGTTCAAAATCCGAATAACTATAATTTATTTATTTATTTATGTATTACTCCAAACCCTGGAATGTTTCACTTCCGAAATTCTGCCTTTACGAACCTGAGGTCAGACCACACGTGAGACCAAATGGCACGAGGGAAAGAATACATACTGTATCAGAGAGAAAAAAAAACAGGCGCTCGTAATTTATGGATCTCTTTATTCCTGAAGTCAGCATTTTTTGTTTTTTTTTATTATTATTTAAAATCTTGTTTTTCGTTGTATTCTATTCTGACTTGAGGCTGGGGGATCGTGAGGAAATGGTTTACTTAGTGGTGCGTTCGAGTGGTTTTATTGTTTGATTCTCCACGTTTCTCCCGAGTGTTTGTCCATCAAATGCCCCGTGTTTCCTTATATATATATGTATATATATATATATATATATTTTTTTTTTATATACACATGAAGGTCAATTCACAAGTTTTGTCAGGGTCGTGTTTCCTTGATGAGTAGGAAATGGTGGTAATTAAAGAATATAATGATGTTTAATGATTTCACGACCACTTCTGCATTTCTGGATTTGAAAGAAGATGAGATTTAGACTCTTCAACTCCGAAGAAATGAGGTTTTACTTGCAACCGTTGAAATTTGATTAATTTCCAGCCTGCTGATTATTCTACGAAACATTTGAAATACTGTAATTGGAAATGCTAATGTGAAAGTTTTTTTTCTGTTACTGGTGTGTCAATTTGGAAGAAAACATTTGCTCAAGTCATGACTACAATAGAAGACACTGTACTCATAATCCAATTAATTTTCCGACGCCGAAACTTGTTTCAGACCGAGGGCCTCATTTCGAGTTGCACTTGCGAAACTTTGAAATCAACCCTCGTACGAAGAAGTGAGAAATAAAACAGATGGTCAGAAATTCCAGATATATATTTTTTTAAATTTTAAATTGAGTGAATTTCGAAGGATTTTTTTCGTCTTCTTGAAAAGACATGCACTCATTCTTTCGAGTAAAGAAAGAATAATTACTTTATTTTATGAAGCGTGGGCAGGAGCCGAGTTGCGGCTGACTGAGGAGTCCCTGAAAGATGTGCTGTACTCGGTACTTCTTTTTTTTTTTTTTTTCAAAAACTATTCTTCGCGTCCTTGGGGCAATTTTTTTTGTTCCTTTTTCTGAACATTTTTGTCAAGTATTTTTTTTCCTTCTTATTTTGGTACTTGACCTGTGGAATTCCCCGCGTGGGTTCCACGTCATTACCTCAGATGGCTGACTTGGTGCAGTTTGGCGCAAAACGGTCGCGCCCTGATTTAATTTCTCCCACAACGCAAGGGTGTTTTTTTCTGTTTGTGTTTTCAAAAAAAAAAAAAAGAAATCGAGGGAATGGCGAAATCACTTTTTTTTTAAAAGTACAGTACCGTGTTTGCCTGAGAATGTACTGTACAGTATTATTTTAGTTATTGCATGAAAAGTGTTTTTCATACCCCGTTTACTGTTCTGAAATTTGCCTGAAATTCCACAGTATTAAAAAAAATATTGAATGAGAGTGTTTTTGGGGGGTGCATTAAATAAACTTGTAGACTTGGGATTTAGTTTCGACTGGTCTGATTTTCTGGTTGGCACTTGGTGTCCAAAAATTGCGTTCGACCTTAAATCTTGGGCTGTGTAATATTTAAAAAAAAGGGGGGAGGTGGAGGGAGGAGGAGATGAGTTGTGTTCAGTGCATTCTGTATTTTTCATTCCGTTTCATTCATTCATTCATTATTAATGTTTTTTTCATCATTTTACTTTTTTTTTGGGTTTCCCTGAGCGGTGGAATTTTCGTGGCAGGTGGTTGAAGCTGGCCGACGCCCCTTTTTATCTGATGAACTCGTCGGATGAAGGATGGTGTCGGTTTCAAGAAGAAGAAGGAGAAGGAGAAGAGCAGAGAGTCGCGGGAGCGCAAAGTGTATAAAATAAAAGGGAGGAAAAAAAGTAGAAATAATAATAGTAAGTTCACGTTTTTTTCTTTTTACTTAAAGGTGAAGCATCCCGTTTTGAAACACGGGGTTTCCTTTGGCAGGTGTCTCGGTGTGCAGACGATTTAACGCGGCTGCAGTTGGAACTCTTTCTTTTCTTCTTCTTTCTTTTCTTTTCAAACAAAGGTGTGCCATTTGATGACGGTTTTTGGCCAAAGAGTTTTTATTTTTTCCCCCCACCTGAAATGTGACCCAACCCCATTGAAGAACGTGACGACTTATTAATTATGGTCCACTGAGTTCATGATGACGATAATGTCGTACCACCACGCAGATGGAATCTGTTTTCTTTGTTGTGTAGTAGAGAAGCGTATATTTTTGAACGAACCGAAACTATACAATGTTTATTCTTTAATACGTCGTTACTGGCTAAAATAATGTTTACAATGTGCAGAGCTGAATTTTGGTAGCATGTGTATCGTTTGGTGGAATTCAACAGGTGTTTTGAAATCAGGACAGGAAAAAATATAGGAAAATGTATTTTTTGGCGTGTCATCTCCTGAGTTTATTTGCAGTTTCCAGGCAAAAATTTGCTCGTTGAAATTAGCCCTAATTTACGTACTGTACCCACTGTTGGGCCCCGAGATTCGGACGTAATTGGCGCTTGTAACTCGTCAAAATGTCAAATCACGCTTTACAATGTACTTCAATCGAAAAATCTTTAATTGTTTCTCGTGTTCATCAAATATTAGGAATAAAGTCCCCAAAAAAATGGAATGAATATTTTTCTCAACTTCTGGATACAGAAAAGATACGAAAACCTGATTTTTTTGGCATTAAAAGGAGCCCAAAAAAGCAAAAGAGCAAGAACAAGTCTGGGTGTAAGAAAAAGTAAAAAAAAAACCAAACTATTTTTGACTATGGTTTAGAGTAATTTTCCCATGAAATGTGTGTTCAATTTTGTGAAAATAAATAACTCAATTTATTCAAAAGATATTACATTTTTGAAAAATAAAATGTATTAAAATTTCCTAGAAACGTTAAAAAAAGTTTCATTAAATTGGTAGGATGTTAGGTCAGATTTTATTTATTTTCAAGTGTCCCTAAGTCGATTCGTCCGTATGTCGGGGTCCCACTA
>CAJPEX010003012.1:0-16023 GCA_905338405.1 Notodromas monacha | reverse complement strand
GGAGCCCAAAAAAGCAAAAGAGCAAGAACAAGTCTGGGTGTAAGAAAAAGTAAAAAAAAAACCAAACTATTTTTGACTATGGTTTAGAGTAATTTTCCCATGAAATGTGTGTTCAATTTTGTGAAAATAAATAACTCAATTTATTCAAAAGATATTACATTTTTGAAAAATAAAATGTATTAAAATTTCCTAGAAACGTTAAAAAAAGTTTCATTAAATTGGTAGGATGTTAGGTCAGATTTTATTTATTTTCAAGTGTCCCTAAGTCGATTCGTCCGTATGTCGGGGTCCCACTATTAAAATGCTATCCGTATTTTTTAAAATGATGTACAGTACCACTTCTTCAAAGGAGCGTATTTACTTCAAGAAAACCTCGGGTATCATTGATGGAAGAAGCGTTGGTTGACGTGATTCTTATTCGAAGCATACCCTGATAATAAGCCATCTTAGGCGCTGAGCAATTAAGGCAGAACCTGTCTTAATCACACACAGCAATCACACAGCGTCATTTACTATTTTATTTTATTTTATTCCCTGTTTTAGTCATCACAATGTACAGTATACAGTATTGTACTCTGTGTATATATACGGTATATAGTGTATGTAACACACACCCACCCAAATTATCCCACACCGTGTTCTTCGTTCTACCGCCGCCCGCAAAAGCCAAAGTGGACAGCCTGACTTCCTCCGCAGTACTCCATCCGACACAACAAATATCTTCGGCCGGTCAGATGACCCAAGCTGCGATTGCGACGCTCTTGTGTCTGTTTCTTTTTTTTTTTTTTTCGAAAAGGGGGAAAAAAATGAATAAAGGAATCGTTCTTTCGAGGCAAGCACCTGTTGTGTGTGTGTTTGTGTGTGTGTGACCAGGGCAAAAAAAAAAAACATTTGTTTATATACAGGGGGATTGTGAAGGTATTCTTTTGAGATTTGTGTTGGGGAAATAGATCTCAAACTGCTCTCTGAGCTCTCTCTGCTTTCTAACCCCTTAGTTGGACTCCCAATAAGTATAAAAAGACACATGTCATCTTAGAGCAAAACTTGCTTGCTTAAATGTGCCTTAAGCAAAAACAAGTCCCTGTCCAATAATTGCTGTTTTATTTGAGCTTGACGATTTCTTGATTTTGTTACAAACAGGCTGTTTTATCTCGTCCCAATGCATTCGTTATAAAGGGATTTTCTAATGAAATGGGAAATTATGTATTTGACTCAATGTGAAGTCCGTCCCGAGGTTCACTTGACGTGCAATAATCTTGAAAATTTTCTTCGTGATCAGGACAAAAAATAAAAATAAAGAAGAAACGTTTGTTCATACAGGGTGATGGTGAAAATGCTCTTTTGAAATTTACGTAGTGACAATCTCGAGGCTTGTCAGAGTGGAAAGAGTGACGGAGATGATGATTGAGGAACATCCTGAGGGGAAATTAATATTTTTCGGAGTACAATTTTTTTTTTGCTTAATTATTAGTGCTTTTCTTTCTATTTTTAACATTGTTGAAAGTTGCTTTTTATTTTTTTTAAAGGATAGTCAGACGTGTGGCAACGAACATCAGCATGTGTTTGTGTCTGTGTTTTTCTGGGGTGGATTTCTGAGTGTCTGTCAACCGCCGCCGCTTTTATTTATTTATTTTTTACATTTATGAACGAACGAGAAATACGATTCTCAGACTTCGGCTTTTCTCGCTCATGAATATCCTTCGTGTTGATTTTGGTTGGGTACGAGTACTGTACAGTACTTTGGTGCCCCTAGAGGGAAAGACATCTCTCGTCTACAGTGCTCGTTCAAATGAATATTGGAAGACCTTCCCGGCGGGGATTCTCGTACGAAAACCGAAGCGGAAGGTCATAATGCGAATCGTAATTTTTTTTTTTTTGCTTCCTATGTTGAAGTAGAACTTCGCGGCTTTTTTTTTTGTTGTTGTTGGTAAAATATCGAGATTGGCTGATTTAGAGGAAGCAAAATTAGTACCGTATTTTAGTTTAGGCGGAAGAAAGCAAGATAACGGAAAAATGTCATTGCTGATACAGTGTTATGAGTTTGACAGGATGCAGAATTTGTGAATGGCAGGGGTTCATTTGCACAATTAGTCTTTGAATTTTTTTTCACAAAACACATAAGGTTACCTTTTTATTGCTTTTTCCATTTCCTGTGTCAATAAAATAATGGACAGAAGGCCTACAGAAAATTTGAGTTATTGAGGTTTGAAGGGGAAAGACTTTTGCATTGGGGAGGTTTTCAATGGAATTCATGGAGGGACTTTAAAATAATTTGACATATGAAGGTGTGCTTTTTTTAAAAGGTTCAATTCAATTTTTCCATGGCAGGACTTTGATGGAATGAAGCTATTTATTCACTTACTTGACAAAGTGTGTCAGCTGGTGGTCATCTGAGTTGTCCTAGTGTGTCCCAGAACATGTCAACAATACCCCATTCTTGTGCATGGTTTCAAATGCATTCTGCATATGCCTGGCAACTGCATTGTGCAGAAACTGTGACTTCCCCACTGTCTGCTCATCGGTTTTTTTTTTTTGCCTTTCCAGACACCCTGGTTTCATTTCTGTTCATGCACAGTCATCAGCCAAAACGTTCTTCGGGTTTAGATCTTTCCACGAACACATATAAGACAACAGTCTCATTGTTGTTCTGAACCTTATTGCACATGTTTGTGGTTGTAAATATATTCCATCCATTGCTTTAGTAATTGAGATACTACTTGAGATTTTACTAAAACAACCCCAGCCATAAGAAGTAAATTTTCTCAAACATTAAAGTTACTGGTGTCACCTTGCAGTTAATCCATCCCACAATTCAATGATCACATTTCCTGGGAGCTCAACTCTCAATTTGACCTCTGCCACGCAATTCAACTTACAGAGAGATACATGAAACGTCAAATGCCATGTAGAAAACATGCCATTTGCTGTTGTCTCGCAATTTGACTGCTTTGTAATTTGACCCTAGTACAGCAATTGATGAGGATGGAATTTGCGAGGTACCACCTGTACTCCTAGCAGTTGGAATACAGGGTGCTCATATTGAATCCCACAGAGATGTCTGAGGAAGAAAAGAATGTGTTTTATTGACAGCCCAACTCTTGGGATAACGAGGAGTTTTTTTTTTCCCTCGTTGTGTTTTTGGAAGGTAGCAGAAGACTTGAAGCGCAAACAGGCAAAAACGCAGACTTGCTCTCTTTTTCTTCCCCTCACTTTTTTTTTTGGCGGTGAATTATGCAAAAAGAAGAAGAAGAAGAAGAATGGAGTGAGCATATTGCGAGTGAGGGAATGAATAAGTTGGTGGCGGAGGCGTTTTTTCTTTCTCACCGCCGCCGTATTTTTTTTTTATATTTTGCTGCCTCCTCGCGTGACTCTGTGGTCTCGCCCCGGAGTCTGGCTCGGGTCATGGAATCNCGTCCCAATGCATTCGTTATAAAGGGATTTTCTAATGAAATGGGAAATTATGTATTTGACTCAATGTGAAGTCCGTCCCGAGGTTCACTTGACGTGCAATAATCTTGAAAATTTTCTTCGTGATCAGGACAAAAAATAAAAATAAAGAAGAAACGTTTGTTCATACAGGGTGATGGTGAAAATGCTCTTTTGAAATTTACGTAGTGACAATCTCGAGGCTTGTCAGAGTGGAAAGAGTGACGGAGATGATGATTGAGGAACATCCTGAGGGGAAATTAATATTTTTCGGAGTACAATTTTTTTTTTGCTTAATTATTAGTGCTTTTCTTTCTATTTTTAACATTGTTGAAAGTTGCTTTTTATTTTTTTTAAAGGATAGTCAGACGTGTGGCAACGAACATCAGCATGTGTTTGTGTCTGTGTTTTTCTGGGGTGGATTTCTGAGTGTCTGTCAACCGCCGCCGCTTTTATTTATTTATTTTTTACATTTATGAACGAACGAGAAATACGATTCTCAGACTTCGGCTTTTCTCGCTCATGAATATCCTTCGTGTTGATTTTGGTTGGGTACGAGTACTGTACAGTACTTTGGTGCCCCTAGAGGGAAAGACATCTCTCGTCTACAGTGCTCGTTCAAATGAATATTGGAAGACCTTCCCGGCGGGGATTCTCGTACGAAAACCGAAGCGGAAGGTCATAATGCGAATCGTAATTTTTTTTTTTTGCTTCCTATGTTGAAGTAGAACTTCGCGGCTTTTTTTTTGTTGTTGTTGGTAAAATATCGAGATTGGCTGATTTAGAGGAAGCAAAATTAGTACCGTATTTTAGTTTAGGCGGAAGAAAGCAAGATAACGGAACATTGTCATTGGTGATTTTATGAGTTTTGACAGGATGCTGAATTTGTGAATGGCAGAGGTTCATTTGCAAAATAAGCCTTTGAATTTTTTTTTAACAAAACACATGAAGTTACCGTTTTTATTCCTTTTCCATTTCCTGTGTCAATAAAATAATGGGCAAAAGGCCTCCAGAAATTTTGAGTTATTGAGGTTTGAAGGGGAAAGGCTTTTGCATTTGGGAGGTTTTCAATGGAATTCATAGAGGGACTTTAAAATAATTTGACATATGAAGGTGTGCTTTTTTTTTAATGTTCAATTCAATTTTTCCTTGACAGGACTTTGATGCTCTGTACCTGGGAATGAAGCGATTTATTCACTTACTTGACAAAGTGTGTCAGCAGATGGTCATCTGAGTTGTCCTAGTGTGTCCCAGAACATGTAAACAATACCCCATTCTTGTGCATGGTTTCAAATTCATTCTGCAGAAACTGTGACTTCCCCACTGTCTGCTCATCTGTTTTTTTTTTGCCTTTCCAGACACCCTGGTTTCATTTCTGTTCATGCACAGTCATCAGCCTTTTGCAAGAAGCCCAAATCTAGAAAGGTGCTTGTGTATATTCTGTTGTCACTCATTGTTGTTCTGAACCTTATTGCACATGTTTGTGGTTGTAAATATATTCCATCCATTGCTTTAGTAATTGAGAAGTCAAGCTTACTAAAACAACCGCAGCCATGAGAAGTAAATTTTCTCAAACATTAAAGTTACAGGTGTTTACCTTGCAATTCAACCATACCACAATTCAATGGTCACATTTCCTGGGAGCTCAACTGTCAATTTGATTTCTGCCATGCAATTCAGTCTGCAGAAGAGACATGAAACGTCAAATGCCATGTATAAAACATGCCATTTGCTGTTGTCTCACAATTTGACTGCGTTGCAATTTGACCAGGATGAAATCTGCAAGGTACCACCTGTACTCCTAGCAGTTGGAATACAGGGTGCTCATATTGAATGCCACAGAGATGTCTGAGGAAGAAGAAGAATGTATTTTTATTGACAGCCCAACTCTTGGGATAACGAGGAGTTTTTTTCCCTCGTTGTGTTTTTGGAAGGTAAAAAAAGACCTGAAGCGCAAACAGGCAAAAACGCAGAGTTGCTCTCTTTTTCTTTCCCTCATTTTTTTTTTATTTTGCGATGAATTATGCAAAAAGAAGAAGAAGAAGAAGAATGGAGTGAGCATACTGCGAGTGAGGGAATGAATAAGTTGGTGGCGGAGGCGTTTTTTCTTTCTCACCGCCGCCGTATTTATTTTTATTTTTTTTAATATTTTGCTGCCTCCTCGCGTGACTCTGTGGTCTCGCCCCGGAGTCTGGCTCGGGTCATGGAATCACTTGGTTCCAAAGCGAGTGTGTGTGTGTGTGTGTGTGCGGACCTTTTTTTCCCCTCTCCATCTTGCCCTGCTTCACTCTTTATCTTGCTCAAATTATCTCTTATAAGTGGGATACGAAGTGAGAAAAAAAAAGAAGAAGAGGCAAATTGGGAGAAGATTCCCTTTTTTTTTGTGGGTTTGTTGGAATTCCTACAATTTCTCACCGAATTTGTGGTGCCCTAAAGGTGGAATTCGAAACAGTTGGAGGGTTATCTTTTTCTTCCTGTTTCTCAGGAAGTTGTGTGCAGATTCACATGCCTGAGTAATCGCGGACACCATCTCCTGTAGTGTGATGCGTGATTTTGAAAGATACTACGCTTTTGCCCGGGCATCATCGAGATTTTTATACTCGCAAGTGGATAAAAGTGGAGTCTTTTACAACGTTTTGCTGGATAATTTCAAGAAGTGCGGCGTTTTTTTTTGTGGTTGAGCCCTTGCAGTTAAGGATTAATTCTTATGACAAATCAAAGTTGGGTTGTTTAGCCTTCATTTGTTGATGAGTTGGATTGGTTTTTGTCGAGGTTAGTTGAATACTGTAGGAGAAATATGAGTTGAATGTGAGATCTTTTTAGTTTTATGCTGGGATAGGATACAGGTTGACTCTCTCCGAAACGAAATTCAAGGGACCAGAGAAAAAAAATTTTGTTCTTCACATAATTTGCAAAGACCACGTTTGACATGGGGAGATCGTAAGTTTGTAACCATACTATGGGACCAAAGAAAACTTTGTTCCACAGCAAAAATCGTAGACAAGATCGGTGGAGAAAGATTGCTCCTCTGTATTTGTTTGTGGGATCATTTAAAATTTTAAATACTGTACATTGTCTTGGGTCATTCTTGTGCTGTGTTTATGGTTTTTATGCTAGTGATGTTTGCCACATTTTATGTTCATGTGGTTTTGGTGTTATTTATAGTTTGATGAGGAATCAGGTTTGTTTGACATCAGATCAGATTAGGAAATGTTAGGATAAATTAGCTGAATGTTGATTTGAATTTAATTAAATTGAACAGCAAATTTTATTTTCCACTTTTCACCATTCACAAGGTTCAAGCAATGTTCCCACATCCAAACCCCACCCCCTCCCCACCCACATCCACCCAAACACATTCCATCACATCAGAATGGCAAACTGAGAAATAAGCTGTATATGGGTTATTAAAAGACAATAAAATACATCCCAAAATGTACAATTCCACAACTGATTCAAATATTGTACATAAGCTTTCTTTCCTTCTCTGATAATGACAACAAAATATCAGTGGAAAGAATTGCAGCATAAGGCAATTACTGAATCTGAATTAAGGCTCAAGGTGTTCAGCCTGCTCCCAAATAAGGTCTAGTTGATTGAACAATTTGGAGAGAATCTTTGATGAGAAATCATGTAAGGTAGATTATTGTGGTCCTCTAAGAGTTGTTGATTTTATACTTCTTGGATTGAAGATGTTTCTTATTTGTTAGATGTCAAACTAATGATATGTTTTATGTTAGATTTATTGTTTGTTAGATGTTATCTGTTAGATTTTTGTATGCCAAGTAATTTATAAATTTCGATTTTCAATATTTTCAAGTTTTATGTCAGGTTTATCAAATACCATGTACAGGTTGACTCTCTTCGCCAAAAAATGCAAGGGATCAGAAAAAAAATTCCGTTGCAGAGATACTCTAATTCAGTTGTAGAAAAGCCTGTAGAATATTGGAGAAGAACCTCGTGGGGCAAGAAGAAAGTCGTTGTGCAGGGAAAGTCGTTGTTGTCATGAGTCCACCTGTATCAAAATTGAAATTCAATTTTAAATCGGTGGAAAATGGGCTAAAGTGAAATTGTTTTAAAGACGGAAGTGAAGCTGGTGGAATCTGTGTTTGTGATAGTGGGACAGTCGGTGGTGTTTTTGGTCGGTTTTTCTTTCAGTGTGGTACTCGAACGAAGGCCGCTGAGTGTGGTTCGTTTCCTAATACGGGCCCCAAGGGCATCTTAGAATCGATGGTGATCCCATCGCTGGCTTGAGCAGCTCCTTCTTTTTTTCTCGTTCCATTATTCCGATTGCTTTTTTTGGGGTTTCGCTTTGAAAACCCATGATTGATGCGAACGGCTCAAGTTGGCAGCTTAAAAAGGAAACTGGCCGCCACCACCAGCACAAATTAAATATTTTTTATTTTATTTTTACAATTGCCCTAACTTAACTAAGCTCTGCAACATGTGGTCGCTGTTGGACCATCACTTGAGTTCCATGAAAAGGACTTCAGTACTGCATTAAAATAAAAAATCTGGGTGCGTTTGCACCATGTGCCAGTACCCCTCAGGTGTACCGAAAATGGGCACCTTTCTTTATCAGTAAATTATTATTATTTTTTATTCTTAGAATCTTTTGCAAACAAAGTGTTCACTGAGATTCTGATGAAGATATAAAATGTAGGAACGTGCAATTAATTCCTGTTTCCTCGAGTCCTTTCTGCAAAATGCGATTACAGTACTGTACTTTCTGGGGAGTTGGTCTTTGAGTTTCAATAGTTGGATTCTTGTTTTTTAAATCTTTATTTCAGGTTAGGAATCCGAACTTCAATGAAAAGAAATGCAAATTTGAGAAAGAGTTTTGTAGAAGCATGTTTTTTTCCCCAAATGGCCTTGAACTGAGATTTCTTGATGATTTTAAATTGCATTTTTTGTGAAATAAATTCATCTTTACGGTGATGGTATTCAGGAAGTGGAGAAGTTATTTTAGTCAGATCTTGCGAAAATGTCTTTTGTTTTTCTTAGTGTTGGACGTGCGAAAAAAAAAATCAGTGGTGGTCTTCCAATGTCACTTGAATGTGTGAATTTTAAATCCTGTGTCTTGAATATTTATTTATTCATTTTATGATCTGTTGGGTTTGATAAGCAAGGTGGTTCTGGTGGTTTGGGGCATGAGGTTTTTGCCGTTGACTCTTGCTGGAGTGAGGAAGGAGGGGGAGTTTTTGTTTTGATCAGGCCTGTTTTGCCATTTCGAACATCTGCTTGTTTTTGCGAGGGGCGATCTGAAAAAAAAGATGAACATATTCACATTATTTCCTGTGATTGAATTCAGCAAACGAATAATTGGAGAATTTTGCAGACTACATTTTCTGGCAGCCCATGACATTTTTTTTGCAAAAATGGAACGAATATTTTCGGGATCAAGACAATTTTTGCATTAAAAAAAAATGATATGGATGTCCATTAGTTGTCATTAAATTTACTAAGTGTTTTTATGCTTGACGAGATCTCTTTCAAAGCTGCGGAAAAGTGAGCAGAAAACTGACGCAACTTTTGAAATAACCCTCGTAGTTCCTCATGAATGGAGAGGCATTCAATTCATTTATATATATTTTTCCGTTATTTTGCGTCGGTTGTGCGTAAAGTCAGACACGCTCGTCACTCATAATTTCAGACGTCCCCCTGCCCCTTTTTTTTTTGCTAAAGGAGAATGAAAATCGACTGGACCTTTTTTGCGGGAAGGGGGAAGCGTTTTGGCGGGCGAATCGAGCGAAAAGGTTTTGGCGCGTTGAAAAAGTTCTCTTGGAAGTTTGCCAATCATCTTCTCGCGAGTCTCGTATCAAAGCTTGTTTGAACTAGAGTGTATTTTAGATTTCCACGATCATTCGTGAGTTTTGGGTGTAGAAAGAAAACGGGGGAAAGTAAAATAAATATCTTGACCTTTTTCTTTAAATAAATTTTCGTAGTGGAAAATTAAGTTGACTTTGTGTTCGTGAGGTTCCGATGACGTGATTGTTGACTCAATTTGACGCCCGATTAAATTCGAAAAGTCGTTAGAAAGCGGCATTTGATGGGGTTTTCACGTGTATTCTTTCCTCTAGTTAGTTGTTAATGAACAGTGTGTTTTTTGTTTTTGTTGAGGGCGACGCATGCAGGGAAAAGAATTGAGCGTTTTGCACACGCACTTGTTTTTCCCCAGTTTTGAAACTTGTGCAAATGTTTATTTTTTTACTCTTCCACAATTTTTTGGACGTAGATTCGATCTAAAGTTTGGCTTTTGAATTTCGCGATAAAATTTTTTAGATTGACGGCTGGATTGCGAAGTCGACATTTGTTGCTTGCACACGTCATTGAGCTCAAAGTTTTTGTTTGTTTGAAGGACTCTTGTTTTTTTTTGTGCCAAAATTAATTGACTGTAGAATTATCCAGAATACGTCTTGCACTCGACGGAATTTTTTCTTTTTAATCTGCCTTGGCTTTTTAATGCCACATTTTTGCTCTTTTCCTATTTGAATACAGTACGTTTAAATATACTCTTTACTAAACCGGGAAGAGAACACAAACGACTTGGAAAAAAAAATTAAAGTTCTTTATTCGAAATCAAATTAGCTTGTAACTTTTAAGTTATTTATGCGTTATTATTATTGTAAGTTTATCAAATTGAATAGTTTTCAATGTGTTTAGCACGTACAACGTAGTTTCTGAATTTGCTGACAAAGAAATAAATTACTGTAGTGCATTTACGTTGTGTCATTATATTGGGTCATTCATATCGGTGCTTTGTGTTTTGTTGCTGATAACGTGTTTTATTTCCTATTTTCGGATTGCAACTGAATTTCAAAGCAAAATTGGTATCAAATCTGCGTCTTTTAATGTTCGAAATGCCCGAAAAGTTCTCCATTGCTCTAAAAATATGCATAAATTATACAGCAAGAGATGAGTAAGCCCATGGAAACATTTATTTAGAATACAAATGATATGCTGAATAATTCTCATTAGGAATTTTCTGATGGGAATGAAGTGAAGTTTTTTTAAATGTCAAGTCCCTCGACTTGTACACTATTCCTCTTGGTAGTGGCAGGTGAATTTTTAAAATCTGAAAGTCACAGTATTTAGCTCTATTTAATCTGTAAAATTAAACCGGAATTTAAGAACATTTTGGGAGTCGCAAAAAAAACAAAGTTGTTGCTGAGATCGAATAAAATCCACGAATGGCGCCCCTCTTTTTTATTCCTCCTGAAAAAAAAGATACTTCTTTAAATCGTTGGCAATTTTGGTTGTTGTTGGAAAGTGAAGGACTTTTCGGAGTTCCCCTTGTCTCTCTCCGTCTGTGCAGCAGTGGTACCACCGGTTTCTCATGCATCGAAAAGGTGGTGGCCGCGGAAATTGAAGTCAGAAGCCAGGTGTTTTCCCTGAATAAAGAAGCGCAAAAATTGAATAAAAAAAAAAGGATGAAGAAAGATGGAAAAAAAAAAAAAAAAAACTTGGTGGTTTTGTTCCTTTCTTCTGGCTCAGCAACAACTAGGAAAAGCAGGGCTTTTTTTATTGCCTTCCGAGTCTCGTCGTGTAGTGCATTGTTCCTCGATACTTTTATGTGTATGCATTTTTAAATGGATAATTTTACGAATATTTTTTTTTATCGTTTTTCGCCTTCCTGTGCTGGTTTAGTAACGGCTTGTCTAATTTTTCCCGTGACCTCAGTGTGATTTTCAACAAAAATTGGGTCATTAAATGAATGCCATTTGGTTTCGAAGGAAGAAAAATGGATGTTCCGGATTCTGCCAGTAACAAACCTCATTTAAAATGGCTCACTGCAAATAAAGTACTTTGGCCTTTTTAAATGCTGAAAATCTATGAGATAGGATGTAAACTGTCATATTTCGTATGCTGATAAAAAAAAAAGAATGGACTCACGTTAAAAAAAAATGAAGAAACTCGTCTACTTTTCTTCCGCAGTTCGTTTATCAAAAACCAAGAGAGATTTTAAAAAAATGTCTCACTTTTTCCGCACGTTTTCCCCGCTCAACGACGTGTAAATTGAGACTAAGTGACGATTGAGAAAGTGAGTAAAAACGACGGTAGGCGTGGAAAAAGTCAGTCACATGTGCTTCACTTTGAGTGTCTCTCTTATTTTTTCCTTTGAGTTGGATGTGATAAAGAGACTCAGTTTATGCGGAAATGAGCTTTTGATTGACTTCCGGATTATATCTCTTGGTTATTTTTGTTGCGTGTGATTGACACTGATCATCATTTCACAACACTTATTTTGAATATGTACTTCATTGATCGAGCGAAGGTGAAAAAAAAATAAAATAACCGCGCCCCTTTTTTTGCATCTTCACTGGCTCGAATTTCGTTTCAAGAGAATATTTTGTTTGAGCGTAAAACTTCGTAAATTTTTTCATTATACTGTAGTGAGATTCGTGTTGACGAATATTTTCCCGTGTCGTGAAAACAAAATGATTTTTTTTTTCCAATACTGTGTCTCAAATTTTTAGTGAAGTGCATTCGAATCATCAAGTGATTATTATGTGCCTAGAAGGCTTAAACATTTAAGCCTTTTAATTTTACTCATGGGACGAAAAAAAAAAAAAAACTCCTCAGCATTAGAAAATAAAAGTTGAAAAAGCTAACACAAGGAAATTATCGCGGAGAAATTCCACGACATTTTTTCGTTCACGTGAGGAGAAACTCATTCTCTCTCTTTTTTTATTTTTCGAAGGAAAAATGACGATTAATTAGGTTCATCCTCGCTAATTATTATTAGTATTTGTCTCGATTCTTGTTGTTGTTATGTTGACGAGGGGTGCTACGAAAAATCCCTGTGATTGAGTCAAAGTGTTCCAAATGACGTGACGTGTATTGAAAATCAGAAGAAGAAGAAAGAAAGAAAAGATGCGCGGCTGGTCTCGGTCGCAGTCGCCGGTGTCGGCGGTCAGTGGCGCCGCCGTTTGGGCGCCTCCTCCTCACGACACGGGCTACGGCTTTGCCCACCTGGTGTCCTCCTCACGCCGCGGGTCTCCACCGCTGCCGCCAAGTGCGCCAAAGCCGCCGTTGAGTCGCGCTGGCAGCTGGCGTCTGCCGCCACGGGCGCCATCGCGAGACTGGCGTCCCTTGGCCACCGTGCGGCGGTTGACTCGGTCTCAGGAGCAACTCGTCGTCGTCACGGCGCCGCCGCCGCCGCCGACTCGGGCCGACGAGTCTGAAGACGCTTTTGTGGCACACCAAGGTGGGTCCCTGCCGAGGCCAGCTCGCCGGGACAGCGTGGGCCAGGGCGCCTTCCGCTCCGTCTGGCGCTCGCTGTGGAACCGTAAGTCGCCGGACAAACGTAAGCTCATCCTGGTCGTCGTCGCCAACAAAAAAGAAAAGAAAAAAAGAGCACCACTCAGAACCACTTTCTTCAATGGACGACATCAAATCACGGGGGTGGTCAAATATAATTTTGTGCAAATAATCTATCGACGCCGAACTTTGAGGGGGGCCAGCGGGAACATTCAAGTTGGGAGGGGGTGAAACAATTAAAAAAAAACAGAATTGGAGGAAATTGTAATTGGTGATATTCTTGGCCTTGAATTGCTTCCGAAATGAGTGGACAGGGATGCTGAACTTGGAGGCAAGGGTTTATTTGCCTACTTCTTCTTTCAAAACACATCAAGTTACATTTTATTTATCTTCTCTTTTTCCTGCTGTGATGATAAATTAATAGGCTCCCAGAAAAATTCGAGTTACGGAGGTTTTTAATGAATTGTTTCAAAGGGAATTAAAAAAAATAAAAAATAAAGATAGGCTGGTGATAATGATATTTTTTTCCAATTCCATTTACCAGGTGTCAATTATTTCGAAAGGTCCTAATTCCCAAAAATGTCCCATCTAATAGATTTCAAGTGTGAGAAGTGGATGTTAATGAATTCACGCTGTAAATTTAGCTCATGTACGGTATACAGTACTGTATTAATTTGCGTAACTTCTCTAGATAAGTCGCGTGAAACGCCTATTATTTTTCCATCAGCGAACATCTTCAGTTGATTGCTAAAACTGTGAAGCAAGTCTTTTAAAAAGTTCTACATTTTAAGCACAGTTTATTGGAATCACGGATCTTTTCTCACCTGTCGGAATTTTTTTTTTTTAACCTGTGCCATATTTAAATGATTCCTACGATGAGAGGTGGTAATACCATCATTTTTTATGGAAAAGGTTCCTCATTCGCTGCAAATTTAAATGGCAGAAAAAGAAAGAGGCGTGTTGTTTTTCTTTCTCTCTTGAAAGCCACGTGGCTGCTGAGCTGCCGTCGATGTCGACGTCGACGTCGGTGTCGGTGTCGGTGGCGATTCATCACCTGTCGGGCTCACTTGACGTTATTTGCGGGATTTCCGTCTACCGTGACCTCGGGTTCAACCCACGAGGTCGACCTTATCTTCACGTTTTTCTTTCAATCATTCGGTCCCCAGTGGGAGAAATCTGTCTTTGGGACGAAGAAAACTTGTCAAACATCATCGTATGTCTATTCCGAGCAAATTTTGTGCGAATATCGGCATCGCATATATATATTTTTGTATTATGAAAATACAAGGTTTTTTCGATGAACAATTTTTCCTAGCACCATGGAAAAGTGTTGATAGAAATGATTGATTCGATTTCTTCTAACTTTGAATGTTTTCGTAAATCAGCCAAAAAATATGTTTTTGACAATGGCTATAAAAAATATGACTTCGTGAATTTTTTTGTTGGAAAAGTGCAGAGCAAATGCCATTCCAACCTTTCGCAGCAAAACAACAAAGAAGTCTGAAAACCTTGTTACATCATCTTAAAAATGGGAAATTTCAAAATATTATTCAAAATTTTGGTCAAGAACCAGGCCTAGAAAAACACATTTTTATTTTTGTAAATGTTCGCTGTAGGATTTTCAATGGCCATGATGAAGATATTTCGTAGAGATCTACAAAGTAAAACTCTTTTCAATGTCATTTTTTTCGAATACAAAATATCAAATTTTTTTTCAATTCTTCTGAGAATTCTGAGTCAGTCCTATATATTTTCTTCAGCTTGTTCGTAATTTTTCTTTTCCACGTCAGTCAATTTTCCATGCTGTGAGTTGTGGAAATTTTGTATTCACAATCATCTCTGAGCCGAAATGCAAAGAAATGTGAATGAATCGTACTGCTGTACAGTACTGCAGTACTGAACATTTCCCCGAGGGAAGGAAGTCCGAATTCAGGATGAAAATTTCATGGTGGAGCCAATCAGTGTCCTATGCATTCAATTTCCACCACCCGTGCCTCAGAAATGAGAAGATGTTGACCCGGTTTGAAGAAATCACGAGGTCAACGGAAACGGGGTCAACCGATGAGGAAACCAAACCGCATCATCCCTCTTTTTTTATTTTATTTTAATAAAAACATTTTTTTTTTCTGAATCGAAACTTTTTTTGAGCTTCGGCTTCAGTTTCTCCTCCGGTCGAATATCGCATTTGTTTTTAAAAAAACGAAAGAAAAACGAGAGGAAGGATTCGAGTTTTTGCTGTTTCATGTTGAGGTCATTTGATACCGTGACGCCATTGCTCAAGTACCCTGGTTTTCATGTCGAATGATGTTGAAAATAATTCCGTTAAATTCAGTCACTTCCAAAAAAAAAAGTGTGCGTTGGTAAAAATCTATGTTTTTGTTGAAAAAAGAAATAGAAGAAATTTGGCGCAGCGTAGAAAGGCGAATAGAAAGCTGTGAATCAAGTGCAGTACTTCCGTTTTTAGCGCAATGAATACGAAATTTCCTACTATTTAATTGTACTTGGTTTCAGGTTTTTGAATATTTATTCTACAGTGAAAGTTCATCACGACAAATCTATCGTTATATCCAAAATTTTCTTCGTCCCAGCAATTTCTTCATGAGGAAAATGTTATAAACATTTCGTTTTAACCAAGTAATTTTCCTCTATGATCTCGGTATAACGAATTTTTCTCAAATCTCGAGGAGGGCCGTTATAACGAGATTTTGCTATATTTTAAACGTTCAACCTGTGTTTATGCATGCATTTGTACATCAATTTTGAAATACTCATGCATTTCAAACTTCGTTCATTTTTTTTAAACATACACACGCAAAAGTTACTTTTGACATTCACTGACAGACCTTGAAAATTATGGACTAATTTTCGATGGCATTTATTCAAAAATTGAGAGAGCAAGAAACTCGCTGACTTATTTGAACTGTGATTGAGAAAAAATATTTTTTGGATTGGAAAATGAATTCCTTTCGCATTTATACGGTAAATACAATATATTTTTTGAATCTAGAACATCAGAAGATTATGGTTTCCTGCGAGCTTTTAACTTGGCTAAAAAAATATTTTATTGCATTTTACGTGTACATGGTCGAAATTAAATTGAAAATATTTTTGTTCTTCGACGGCATTTCCAAAAAACCCTGCCGATGAAAAAACAAAGCTCTCTTTGATTCAAATTCCGTGGCCCAAATTTTGATTTACTTCCCATTTACTGGAAAATTATTTAATAATTGATTAATATGTAATTCCCCCCCCCCCCCCGAGAAAATGGTTCAGGGTGTGGAAAATAAAAGGATTTCATTGGTGGGAAAGTTGTTTCTTTGTCGTTGTTGAAATTCC